>JASJET010000071.1:6520000-6734500 GCA_034092305.1 Diaprepes abbreviatus | reverse complement strand
GGCATCCTAGGTGGTCTTCCAAATATCGGGTCAGGCTTAATGAAAGCCAACGGCGTTTTAGACCCTTGTCTTCCGCCGTCCCTGCTCGGGCACCATGCCGTGGTAATGCTCCTGATGTTAAGGGCATATAACTAACGAATTATTTCGACCACCGTTAAAATGTTAGGATGTTTTGTCTCGGCATCGGTGGTGGACTCATCAGTGGGTTCCACCGATGCTTTCCCAAACATCCTTGTCATGCTTTCCACAACTTGTAACTCCTACTTAGGCCAAATTTATCGAAAAACAACGGTGGGATGTTCTTACCACAACCGTATGTATAATGTCTTTGTAATAAATTTCAAATGGTTTAAACATTTTAAACATTAGTACATAAGAGTATTTTGACCACACAGTATTTTGGCTCCCGAGGGTGGTACTTATATTTATTTTTGCTTTTAGCATTTTTGGCATATAAAAACAATATATTTAGTGCATTTTATTTAGATCTCCTCTCATTCGTGGAAGTGAATCATTTTGTTTTTAAAATTCCTCTTTTGGTTTGTTACTAAGAAGAAACTGCATCGCATAAATTTCCCATAAAAAGATAAATAAATATATTAGCTAATTACACAGAGATTTCCAAGGTAAAACCCAGAGAAATAAAGGATTAAAGTATACATAGGTATATATCACACATAATGCTTTTTATCCTTTTATAAATATAAATATTTCTGTTCCCTAAATAAAAATGAGATATTCTAACTACGTCAATTTTTCTTTACAATAATAAAAAACTTACACAGGGGATATATAAAGGGTGTTTTTTTTTTATAGAGGTATAGAACTTTTAAATGGAATAAAACAAAGATGAATTTTTTAAATTGACATGAAATTTACTTTATTCGAAAGATAACCTTCTGGCATTATAATTTAAATATGACTTCTGACATATGACCGCCACGGTTGGCTCGGACGTAGTCTAATCTGGAGGTCCAATTTTCGATGACTTTTTCCAAAATTTATGACCGTATATCGGCAATAACGTGGCGAATGTTGTCCTCCAAGTGATCAATCGTTTCGGGCTTATCGGCGTAGACTAGCGACTTTACATATCCCCACAGAAAATAGTTTAGCGGCGTTAAGTCGCACGATCTTGGAGGCCAATTCACGGGTCCGAAACGTAAAACTATGTGGTTACCAAACGTTTCCTTCAATAAATCAATTGTGGCACGAGCTGTGTGACATGTCGCACCGTCTTATTGAAACCATAGCTCCTGCACATCATGGTTGTCCAATTGATGAACGAAGAAGTCAGTAATCATGGCTCTATAGCGGTCACCATTGACTGTAACGTTCTGACCAGAATCGTTTTTAAAGAAGTACGGACCAATGATTCCACCAGCCCATAAAGCATACCAAACAGTCAGTTTTTCTGGATGTAACGGTGTCTCCACATACACTTGAGGATTATCATCACTCCAAATACGGCAGTTTTGTTTATTGACGTATCCATTCAAACAAAAGTGAGCTTCATCGCTAAACAAAATTCGCTTATGAAAATCGGAATCAACGGCAATCTTGTTTTGGGCCCATTCACCGAATCTACGCCTTGCTAGGTGATCGTGTGGCTTCAATTCTTGCACGAGTTGGATTTTGTAAGCACGCAAACCAAGATCTTTCCGCAAGATCTTCCATAAAGTGAATGGACACATATCCAATTCCTGTGCACCATGGCGGATAGACTGATTCGGGGTTTCCTCTACGCTACGCTCTACAGCAGCAATGACTTCTTTTGTACGCACTGTACGACGTCTCTGTGGATGCGTATTATCTTTTAGAGTAAACGTGGTGCGAAAACGTTCCATAGTTAATCGAATTAATTGCTCTGATGGACGATTATGTTGACCGTAAAATGGACGTAGTACGAGATACGCATTTCGAACAGAACCATGATTTTCAAAATAAATTTGCACAATTTGGAAACGTTGTTCAGGCGTCAGTCTATTCATGTTGAAATGCCAAACCAAACTAAACATAAATCATTTGACATCTGACAAAATGGCCGCCAGTTAAAAAAGTGTTGCCAACTTAAAGTTTTATACCTCTATAAAAAACACTCTTTATATATATATATATATATATATATATATATATATATATATATAGGACACACCGATGCATATATATATATGCATGCAGAGTGATCAGTAAAGTCCGCATCATACGGGTTTTTTTATTAATAGCTTTATTCGAAATTTGACTTTGGCAACAATTTCTGCTTCGATCAACATGAAAATTAACTAAAATAATAGTAGTCACATAATTAGCATTATCTGTCAAATTTTAATTTTTTTCCAAAAACAATTCAAAACTGGGGTTATATCTCAAAATATCGAAAAAAGTTAGTAGTCACATAATTAGCATTATCTGTCAAATTTAAATTTTTTTCCAAAAACAATTCAAAACTGGGGTTATATCTCAAAATATCGAAAAAAGTTATTGGAAAAATTTTTTTTAATTGAAAATTTTAACCCATATCAAAAATTTCAGCTGTATAAGATAATTTAGATTTTTTGCATTTTTTTTGGAAATTGCACCACTGTTGCAAAATAAAACTCAACCCAACCTACATAAAACTTTTTAGTTTTGACAATGCTTCATTCCAGACATAATTTGTTTAAAATATCGCCATATTAAAAGTGTGTTTTCATACAAAATCCAAACAGGGCTATTAAAATTTGGTCACATGAGATGCAAAGTCATATTAGTAAAATAGTTTAATTGAAAAGACTCGTTGAAACGAGATAAACTTTATTTAAAGTTAAATCAAAATTTATTTTCCACCTAAAGCAGACTTTATTGATGACACGGTATACTTGTTTGTCTTAATTATAATATGTATTACTTTTAGACATAAACTACATTTTTAAAAATAGTTATTTTATGAAGTTACCTTATACAGGGTCAAAAACAAATAAATTTTGCATCACGTGACCAAATTTTAATAGCCCTATTTAGATTTTGTAGGAAAACACATATTTAATATGGCGCTACTTTAAACAAAATATGTCTGGAATGAAGCATTGTCAAAACTAAGAAGCTTTATGTAGGTTGAGTTGAATCTTATTTTGCGATAATGGTGCAATTTACAAAAAATTGGCAAAAAATCTAAATTTGCTTATACAGCTAAAATTTTGTACATAGACTAAAAATTACATTTAGAAAAACTTTTTCTAATAACTTTTTCCGATATTTTGAGATATAACACTACTATTGATTTTTTTTGGACCTCCCGCCGGATTAATTATATATGTTATATAGTCGTACGTTTGCTGAATCTGATTTGAGCACTACAACGGCATAAAGTGGATATATCCACTGCTATTGCATCTCACACGGAGGAATCCGTGAAAGCCGCATAAACATATATTCGCCATTCAGCGGGAGATCGGCGAAGCCGCGTTCAGTATTGCATACTTCCTCCCGATCTGTCTTTTGCACAAACAGGTTCATGTCGGTACCCTGATGAGTCTAGAAGAGGCGAAACATGTACCTCTGCCGTATCACTGTGGCGGGGAGGGTAAGTTTTGACTTTCTTCTCGGTATAGTGGTACAGGTAGGCCATCATCTCGATGGTGGTGGAATAGGATGAATTATGTTCTGTAGCAATTTATCCAATTTGTGCAACCTTTAACATGGAAGGGATATGATGGAACGAAGTTTGCATTTACTGTTCACATTTGACTTCATCTATATACGGAGTTGCATATAGTTGTACGTTTGCTGAATGTGATTTCAGCCCTACAACGGCATGATGTGGATATATCCACTGCTATTGCATCTCACATGGAGGAATCAGTGAAAGCCGCATAAACATATATATATATATATATATATATATATATATATATATATATATATATATATATATATATATATATATATATATATATAGAAAGAGAATTACTTCAAGTAAAACTATACGGCCTCACCCCTCCATCGGTTCTCGTGCAGGTGTAAACATCCGTCGCCAACGCCATTAGGTACGAAGCATATTACTGCCTTACACTACCTATGTTGGTTGTAGATGAAAACACCGATATAGTGGACATCTAACATACAGACTTCGTTTTCCCATGTGGCTTGTGCAAATCTTGCTTTGCCTCCCGCGGCAGGACCGGAGCACTGCATTGAAGTTTTTTATTCAGCACATGGCCCGATCCTCCCAATGAAACTCGCTTGGGTTCACCTGGCAGGGTCCTCGGGTCCTACAATATACGACAGCCGTGAGAATGTTCGAAAGAATGTAGACTCACAAAATATCGCAATCGTAGGTTAACTCCTTTGAGGGTCCCACTAGGCTAGATCGTGTGTGTTTCCACACACAACCGAGCACGATTCACATACGTACTTGGAGTATCAGATACCCCCCGGCACGATGTTAAGGTTTCACTTCATGACTTGCCATACACAACTCTACCTCGTAGATGTACGTCCCTGAGTAGAGCGTTTCGCCCCTTGATGACTGGGCTCATCAGTCCGGTGGCGCGGTGTCTTTATCTTCCCACTGAAGTCGTTTTTCTGATACACTTCGGGTAGGCTATGTTATGTTAAGTGTTTCATTGATTGACTCCATTGAACAGCGACCCACAATATATATCTATCCTCAGTGATGTCAGGTGACTGCATAGCTGCAGTACATTCCCGACGAAACACTGCTCTGTCTGAAATGTAAAGAGAATTACTTCAAATGAGACTATACGGCCTCACCTCTCCATCGGTTCTCATACAAGCAGAAACATCAGTCGCCAACGCCAGTAGGTATGAAGAATATTACTGACTTAGATTACTCAGAGTGCGCCATCTTTTATGTCGGTATGTAAACATTGAATAACTTTGACATTTACCAACCGATTAATTTGGTTATACGTGTTTTTGAAAAGTCAGTTCACTACAATTTTAACCATGAATCACTTTACACTGAAACAGTGCACCGAAATAGTGACAATGTACATTGAAAATAGTCATTCAGTTGTGTTAACTCAAAGTACATATCGTCGAAAATATCGTGACCAACAGGCATCGTCTGACAACTCTATCCGTCGTTTGGTTTCGAATTTTGTTGAGTACGGGACAGTGGAAGATCGTCAACATACCGTTCATCAACGACCAAGATGTTCCAATGAACTGATTGAAGCGGTCAGAGAGAGCGTTGCACAGAACCCAAAAGTATCGTATCGTCACCGCGCTCAGCATTTTGGCGTCAGTGGAACCACTTTGCGGCGCATTTTGAAGGATAATTTGCATTTGTTTCCATATAAAGTGCAGTTAACACAAAGAATATTACCGACAGACCGTCCACGTCGCTTAAAATACGGCCAAACAGTTGCTCGAATGGTTGACATTGAACCTGATTTTTGGAAGCAAATTTTGATGACCGACTAGGCCCATTTCACACTCACTGGCGGTGTTAATAAGCAAAATTGCCGCATTTGGGAGACGGAGAATCCACACGAGATCCACGGAATGCCATTGCATGACCGAAAAGTGACTGTTTTGGCCGGCGTTTGCGCCAAAACCATCAGTGGGCAATTTTTTTTTTAAAGAAAACGAAACAGTCGATGGAATTCGATATCGGTGAATTTTGGCTCATTATGTCTGCCCACAAATGCGTGAAAAAGGTCTTGATAGTTACTGGTTTCAACAAGACGATGCGTCATGCCACACTGCAAATCAAACAATCCAGTTTCTGCAACGTAAATTCTCTGGATGTCTGATGTCAAAAAGAAGCGACATTGACTGGCCACCCAGATCTCCAGAATTGACCGCTCCGGACTTTTTTTTGTGGGATTATTTAAAAAGCAAAGTGTACGCCAGCAAGCCTCAGACCATTGAAGAGCTCAAGGCAAACATTCGTGCCGAAATCACGGCTATACCACCCGAAATGCTCGAAAAGGTAATGGAAAATGCAGCAAAATGATCACATTTTGCTTTGGCCAATAATGGAGGGCACTTGATCGATGTAGTATTCAAAAACTAGTCCCAATAAATTGTAAAGGACCAAATTTAATAAAAATACCTCATATATAGAAATCAGTTTTTTTTTTCAAAGTTACATACCGACATAAAAGATGGCGCACCCTGTTATTCTCTACAAATTCCACTCTGGATCTCTTTCTATACGCTTTTTGAGTACTTGAGTTCGAGTGTCTTCGCTTTTTTGAGTACTTGAGTTCGAGTGTCTTCGCTGGAACTATAATAAATCAAGTGCGAAGTTCATAAACATCAACTCTCTATTTATACGTTGAATTAAGAGCATCTTCCTGTGTTATAAATTTAAAATTCAATATAGTCAATTCACGCGACTTGTGGGCTAATTTGTTGTTGTTAAAAATTAAAAGAAAGATGAGTTCTGATTAAAAACGGAACATTTTCTTAAAATTTTATATTTTCAAAAATTACCACCCAAATACCGTCCAAATTAATATATGCCGACACTTAACTTTGCATTTAGTCAATGAAGTTTTTTAATTTATTTTCTTCGCTCTAATATTTTAAGTAGCTAATGAAAAATTAAATATTTTAAGTTCTAAAAAATTAAGTAGTTAATAAGTTAGCAATTACTTACTTCAAAAGAAAATTAAAATTAAAAGAGAATAGTTACTTTGCTAACAAATTAAAAGAGGATGGTGTAAAGGAAAAGTTTTTCTTTTGCTCGAACCTCGACAGAACGAGGAAAATCATTTCCCACAGGTAAAGTTAAAAACTTACGGAGTAAAAGCTATTTCAAAAGTAAGTCAGGAAATTCATTGACTGATAATTGTCTTTCGTTCTAGAGGAAGAATTTTTTATTAAGAGTCAGGTGATATTTCGAACAATTTTCATTAGTTAGTATTATTCGTTTTCTTAAGTTACATACGTTTTATTTTACTTGATTTTAACTAAAAGTGACAGTTTTAATATATTCTGTAAATATATGCAATGCGGGCATGACGTATGGAGTAAATTAGCTATTTAAAAAAATGCTGGGTTTTCTGAAAAATCGTTTGGACTTTGTTTTTTTTTTGATACGAATTTTTTCAATATATCAAATTTCACGAACTGACTCGAAAGAAGCTGTTCTATAACAAACTTTGATTTTGTACACTTTTAGACTACCTCCAAAATCCTAAATATTTTTTCTATTACATGTCCTATACTTAAATGTAATAAGGACTGTCCATTCTACAAACGTATGAATCAATGAATAAATGAATGAATGAATGAAAAAGGATTGGTGATACTAGATCATCGATGCCTAGGCCTCTATTAGACCCTTTCCATCCCACCATAGCTGCAGGTTATTTGAGGCCGATCGCCTTTGCGAATCCAAGCATCCTCATTAGTTGAACTTGCCTAACTGCTTCCGGTAACAAAATTGTATCTCCAAAATATCCCTGTCTCAGTCCGTTGAGTGCTGAGCACTCTATGAGGACATAATCAATAGTTTCATCCTCCTCCAAATACCATCTGCACGTCGGGTCGTCTTCGACACCGATTTTATGAAGATTGCCCCTGAGGTGACAATGTCCTGTCAACAGTCTTACCACAATTCGCAGCTCTTTCCTTCCCAACGAGAGAAGCTCCTTAGTACGCCGTGCTATAGGTCCAGTTATATGTACCTTAGCGCACCTCATTCCAGGAGCTCCCCTCTCTGATTCAATAAATTTGCTTTCCAGCAACGATTTTAATTCCCTTTTGCCAATAGGAATTGGGACAGGTAGTATTAGTTGGGGTCCATACGGTTCAGTTGCCGAACCCAACTTTACCAGACAGTCTGCTTCCTCATTCCCGTGTATGGCCGAGTGACTCGGGACCCACTTCACTGACTGGGCAGCCATTCCTTGTCATAACATTTAGTATGTCCTTGCACTCAGACACCAGTCGCAAAGTTACGACACTGGACTTCAGTGCCAATATCGCAGTCTTACTGTCTGAGTATATATTTATTATCCTATTCCTGTCTATATCCCACTCACAGAGATGTGCACACTACAAAATAGCATAAATTTCTGCTGTAAAGATTGTCGCACATTGTCCGAGAGGGTAGTACTCAATGACTCCTGTGCTTCTGCCGAATACTCCGGTTCCGACTCGTTCATCTGGTTGAGATCCATCAGTATATCACCAGAATCCATTTTTCGGAAGATTTTGTTCTCCCTCCCAATCCTCTATACTTGGCAGAAATATCTCCAGGGGGAGGTTGGGTTTTAAAAGCAGCATCATGTATAAGTGAAGACAAGGCAGGTTCGCCAGGACTTTAAGAGCCCTAGTGGGAGCAGTCCTCGTCGCACTCAATAGTCCCACACTAGCCATTCTCTGAACTTAGTCAAGTTGAAGAATGTGTTTGCGCTTTGCTGTACTACGCCACGATACAATAGCGGCGTACGTTACCATGAGGCGGATCACCGTAGTGTGTATTCAAAATAGCACAATAGGTGTCAGTCCCCATGTACACCCAAAGACTCGTTTGGAAGCTCAGAAAGCACATATGGCTTTCCTGGTTCGAGCTTCAATATGATCATTCCACCTAAGTCCCGAATTACTCCCAGGTATTTAACTGTCCCCTTAAATTGAAGGTTCCTTCCCACCAATGTAATTGTGGGAAGTCTCCCCACCTTCCTCTTTTTTTGTAAAGAGTACCACCTTGGCCTTTTCCGGGTTTATTCTGAGCCCTTCTCCGCGGCATCATCGTTCCTCGATCCGGAGGGCGCTCATTATTGCCCCCTCCAGGTCCTGGATATCGCGACTAGGGCACAAAATGACCAGGTCACCAGCATAGGCCTATGTATACATACGTAAATTGTCTGAATTCAGGACTCAAATACTTGGTAGTCAGTAGCAACTATCGTGCGATGGCGATCTTGAACGTACTTCCACCAGTGGTATCGTTCACTGTAGTATTAGTAATGCTTGTACTACTAGCTTAGCCGATCCGCATAGATTGTCCGAACGGAATTCTCAAGCGAGTGAATGTCGGAATAATTTCACGCTCTATTATTGAAATATACGCGGAGTTAATAATTGGACTCATATACTATATAATGCGTCTAATAAGAAAATTGTGATTGCATTCTTGTAACCATGGTTGTTGCCACAGGTCCTTGATCGTGAATTATTCCCTTCCGATTACTCAGTCTTTTGTTGTGATCGTAGAACGGCTCTGCTACACGTTAAGAGAGGAGGAGAAGGTGTACTCCTCGCACTAAATAAAATTTTCTCGGTTCAATATTATAAAAAATCACAATAAATAATAGACTTCTTGACTTGGCGTTTGGCCCCCTGGACTCTTGCAAAGTTGTTGAATCTGAATTGAAGAGTATAAAATATCACACTGATAAATACCAATGGTAGAAGTAGAGGTTCAATTTGATTGATTTATAAAAATAAATTTACAGCTGATTTAGTTACACAATATTGATAATAATATGAAATATATTCAGAAAACTGTTCTCGTTCGTGAACTTTCCAATAAAGGTCTTGTAAATAAAAAAAACATTAAAAAACAATAAATTCGTCTGTTTACCTAATTAACGAATATACTTGTAAAAAACATCAGTTCATTTTTTACTTCTTTATGAAAACGGAGACAGAAACGATCAAAAGTTAAAAATAAGACTTACGGGTAGCAACCCTTATAATCGAAAGTATATAAAATATTTTAATGTTTATACATTAGCAGCTGTATGGAACTTTTTTAATGGTCATTAGAACCTAACATTTATTTTCAGAAATAAAGTTCTCCTTATAGGGTGGTTCCAAAATATTATCTAAAAAGAGCCTAATTTGTTCATGTATTCAAATAATGAGACTATTTTTTCCAAATATTACTAACTCATTTTGAAATGTTCTTATAGAAATAGGCACAAACAAGAAAGAATTTTAAAAATAAAAATTAAGGGTTGCAACCCTTAAGGTCAAAATTACTTCGGACAGTTTACTTTTCGCATTTAAAGTAATATATTATTTCGATATGGGCAAAATATCAATTAAAACCTAAAGCATAGTAGGGAAGCTTTTTCGGGGGATGAAATTTCCGTTCACGGGTTGTAACAAACAATTATCTTGAAAAGATCAACTTCATTTTTGTATTTAATCGGTAAAAATACTTGTTCCAAACTATTTAGAGCTCATTTTGATTTTTTTATGCAAATAAACTCAAATGAGTTCGAATTCTAAAAATTAGAAGTTGTAATCCTTCTAATTCAAATTACATCAAATCAAGGGCGGATCCAGCCTCTCTCTTTGGGGGGGGGGGGCAGTGATATCACAAAAGTACAATATGGCAAGCGAAAGCAAGTTGTCGCCGGGGGGGGGGGGGGGGGGTGGCGAGATACCAGCAACATTCCCATTTCTAGTGTAAAAGGCAGGGTCGGGTCTATCTTTCTGAATTTGAAACTCTTGTCGAGAGGGGGGGGGGCGATCACAAGAAAAAACAAGTTGTCAACAGGGTTGGAGGATGCGAGAAGCATACACAATCTTAGTATGAGAGGCAGAATCGGGTCCATTTTCCTGAATTCAAAGCTCTTGGGAGATGGCTATCGCAAGAAAAATAAGTTGACAATGGGGAGGGGGGAAAGTGCCAGCAGCATATACATCCCTAATATAAAAGACAGAATCGGTTCCATTTTCATGAACTTAAAGCTCATGCGAAGGGGAGGGGCGATCGCAAGCATACCTATTCCTATACTCTATTCAAGAACTAGACAGAGTAATAAAACTGTTACCGAAACCTCCAACGTACCTGCTCCAGTGCCGCAGGTAACTGAGGACGGCCGTAAATCTAATTATATTTAAATATTATAAGCAATAAATTTACTGCAACAATAAAATTTCTGATAGTTCAATTTAATTTCTGTCAGTTAGCAAAGTACACCTTACAGTGTGTCCTTAGTGATTTATCTTGTTTGTGCTTGTTTTTATATATTATTTGAGATTAGTGAGATACATAAAAAATAGGGATTCCACATCTATATTTATTTCAAAATCGCTAAACCAGGACATTTTTTCCTCAACGAAAAACTTATTACGATGAATGTTTATGATGCCTTCAGATATCAATATCTAGATAATAATGTTAAAAGCTCTGTTGAGATGTGTTCCAACAACAAGAGTTGGAAAATCTACTATGTACAGAATATTGAAGGACAAGAAAAACGACTGGAATTATTAGTACTCCCAAGCTTCAATCGATCACAGGCAGACGAAAACCCTCGTTGGAAGAAGAGATGTAAACTGCAATAAAAGGAGTTGTACATACATTTTATTATGAGAAGCAGATTCCAACCGTCGACAAAGTTCTAACTAAAATCAATGCAGATCGGGATTTACCTGAAATTAAAAGAACTGAGCTCTAGAAATTGATCAGAGAACTTAATTTTTGCTGGGAAAAACCAGATAGGAAATCTGTTATTATATGTCCGTTGGAGAAGGATATATCTCTCTCAAGTAAAAGGCAGAGTTGCTAGAAATAACACAACTTACAAAATTAGTAATTTAACTGAACTTTTGAAAGATTTTTCTGAATAAAGTTACTGTTAAAAATTGGGAAAAATCCATATAATAAAAGAATAAAAGAAAATGTGGAAACTCGATCTCATGATCGGTGAGATAGAGGAACCAATTATAATTAATTTGAGCGAGCACTGACTGATTACGAGTTAAATACGGAATGTTTACCAGTGTAAACACAATTTATTATTTAAATTTTCTGTAACATATAAAAATTAATTATATTTGAATCCCTTTCTCTAGTGTTTAATTGTAATTCTGCAGATGGTTTAAGAAATAAATAAACTGAAACATCAAATATCCTAAAAGTGTTTTTAATTAATAATAAAATGACCGATAGCCCCAAAAAAAATTTAATATTATATGGACGAATTTATTTTTTTATATATGTTTAACTTCTTGTATCTTTGACAGTGGGTATTTTGTAAGTATTTAAATTATAACTATAATATACATTTTTTGAGAGAAAAAGGTTAAATTTTAGTGTGAATGTGCCTAAAACGGTTTCTATGCCAAAATTGAAAATAATAAAAATACAGTTGTGATTTGTGTTAAAATTATCTATATTTTCTAATGTATGTGAATTATTAAGAAATCATAAGAAATAATATAATATTACAATAACTTTTTATTTTAGGTTTATTACCGAAATAATATTCTATGCTATAAATACTTAGTGATAAAATAAACCTTCTTCCGATGCCTATGACAAGGATTAAAATCATTTTAACACTTCACACATCCAAATACCTATTGTTATCAAACCCAAATAGTCCATTATTATAGACTGGTATTTCTGATATATATATAATATTAACAGATTTTGTCAGACACCGGACTAAAGAACACAGGTAGTTTGCAAAGAAGAAAACGGGTAAAAAATGATTTATTACTCTCTCTAGTTCTGGAATACACTATAGTATAAGAGGCAAAATCGAGAAAATTTTCCTGAACTTAAGGCTCTTGGGGGGGGGGGGGGGAGCGATCGCCCCCCACCGCCCCCCCCCCTTGGATCCGCGCCTGCATCAAATAGTTTAGTTTTGCTTTAAAAGTAACATGCAATATGATTATTTGCAAAATATCGGTCAAAAGCCGAAGCATACTAGTGCCAAACCTTTTTTGCGGGGTAATTTTTCATTTAAAGGCGGTTTAGAAAAATAATCTAGAAGTAGCCAACTTTATTTCTGTATTCAATTAACGAATATATCTTTTCTAATTTTCTTTAGCTCGTTTGGATTTTTTTTTAGTCAAATAGATACAAAAAAAAGTGGAATTTTCAATGTTGCAACCCTTATGGTCGAAACTGCATCAGTTAATGGCATATTACTATCACAAGTAATACGCAATTTGTTTCATTCCAAAATTCCAACTAAAACCTGATATGATATGAGAAAAAAAATTTTGAGGGCAGATTTCACCTCCTTCAAGTGATTTTCCGCAGAAAAAAAAACACGTATCTCTTATTTCATCTTGGCCTTCAACATATCAAAAAATTATTGAAATTGGAGGCGTCGAGTCGGGATACCTTCCTTTTCAGTACGCAATAAAACATTTAAATTCGGTTGTCTCACGAACGACTACTCAAAGCGACATCTATTTAGTATAAAAGATGTTAAGGAATAAGAATTTTAAATTAGAAATTTACTGAGATACAAAAAAGTTATGAAGCTTTAGATCTACGCCAAGTGTTGTTGGTGACATCCCTCGAACTGTAATCAGATCTCATAGTAAAAATAAACCCAAATTACCAAGTTTGGCGTCAATAAAACTATTATTAAGATAAATATTTACAAAAAATTTGCATTTCGGAAACTATCAACTTTTGGACTAAGGTAAATTAGGCTAGATCCTCATATTTTAGCGCTACTGTTTTGTACAGACTTTTTCAAAATACCCTGCACATATGCTAAAACTATCCTTGGATAACAGCCTAATTAATGGTTAGACCACTGTTTTTAGGTGGATGTGAAATGGAACATGGAGATTTTTGGACGAGAGCAAATAGTTCATACTCTTAACACTAAATATTATATTACAAATTTTACAGACTGCAGAAAAACATTTTTTTTTTTACATTGAAATTTTTTTTTATTCTAATGGGGCTTTCTTAGGCTGAATGTCCGCATCATAGTTTTTATTGAAATCTTTGTCATCTAATCGTATATCGATATCAAAACAGTCATTTTCTATTTCTTTGTCCACTTCTTCAAAATCAATTACATTTTCAGAAATTTCTTCTACGTCAATATATTGATTTTGTGCATTTTTGCAAGTTTTTCCGTTGCAGTTTGAGCAGTAATCAATACATTTTAATCCACACATAATACAGCCACATAATTTAGAACACTCTTTTATATATTTACACCTTATTTTTTTCAATAGAATATGCAAATCCGCCTTTTTAATCTATTTGTTTATAAGTAAAAATATCAAATTATGTCTTTAAACAATTCCTGAGGGCGTCCAAATCATCCTTCTGAAAGAAGCGTTGGTAAACTTGAGTTCCCTACTACATGTCGAAAAATTTAAATACCTTAACGTAATATTTTGAACTTGAACAATTGGTCAATTTTTGTAAACGAAATCGAATTGCAAAATTATTGTGCAAAAACTATAGATTCGATCCTAACGAATTTTAGCGTGTTATTTTATTATAGCATAAAGTTTTCTTTGCTCTAATATGAAAACAAAAATAATGAGCCACGAACAGGCAAACATAACAATACAGAACCAGAGGATCGAAAACGTCGAACACTATGTATACTTGGGTCATGACATCAGACTAGGGAAATCAAACCAGGATGCTGAAATAAAAAGAACACAGCTGGGCCTTCGGTAAACTTGCATACATCCTGAAAAATAATTCAATTCCCATAAATCTAAAAAGAAAAGTATACGACACATGCATATTACCGGTGTGTACGTATGGATTAGAGACCATGTCCCTCACCAAAAAGTCCGCTAAAAAAATTAGAAACAATCCAAAGAGCGATGCAAAGAAACATGTTTGGAATATCATTAAGAGACAGGATTAGAAACACCGAGATAAGATGCAGAACGAAAGTCAAAGACATCGTGAAGGAGGTTTCAAAGATGAAGTGGCGATGGGCTGGTCACATAGCCCGATATGAGGACAACAGATGGACATGAAGAATCCTGGAATGGAGACCGAGGGAGACAACAAGAAGCACGGGGAAGACCTCAAAAAAGATGGGTAGATGACATAAAGACAGTGGCGGGCAAACAGTGGATGAGATTGGCGAAGAATAGAGAAAGATGGAAACAATTGAGAGAGACCTACATCCAGGAGTGGATGGACAGAGGTTGACTACGAGAGAGAATATGAAAATCCTTGAAGAAAATTGATTAAAAAACTGCTTTTTTACTTTTTTTTTAATTATTGCTATTTTGCAATAAGGGAAATATATTTTAAGATTTCCGATCAACCCTATCTTATGGAAAATTTAATTATTAAACTTTATTTCCTCTTCAATTTTCCTCTAAAATGAATACCTTCAAAGTTACTTGAGAGAAAATGTGAAAAAAAAACGTTTTTTTCCGCTAATTTTATATTTTTATTAATAAAAACAATGTTTCCCAACTTTCTGAAAGTACGCATATCAAATTTATCGTTATTCAGGTTATTCTGAAGGTTTTCAAGCAAAAATCTCCATGTTCCATTTCACATCCACGAAACCCCGATACTTTACAAATAAGCCCTGGTTTAGGTGATAAATGAATTGAAATATATTCAGACATACAGACATGTAGTAATTTTTAAATTTACAGGTTTAATTAAGCTTGAAAATTTGCCATTAGTTAATTTCAATATCAAAGAAATTGAATATAGAAGATATTACCTTTTATTTCTCATACGTACAAATTGAAGAATTGACTCTGCAGTTGAATGGCAGTTAAATTAACTTCTGTGACTCTCAATTTTAATTATTCTTCCACTATTGAAAATTGAAATGGGGCGGAAAAAATGAGATGAATACAAAGGTTCGGTGATAAACAACAACACTTTATAAAACTGCTGAAAATAGGCGAAATAAAAATCTTTTTTACGCTACGAAAAATTTCAGATGAAAAAATGTAATTAGATTTCTAGGTCGCGAACGTAAAAAAGATTGTTAGTTCGTTATTAACTGGTAAAACAAGTTATAATATACGAGGTTTGTCCCAAAAGCATCGAGCCTACCTTCATATCTCCGCATTGATGCTATTCTTTATCTTCAGGTGAGTGACATCCTTCAAAGTGGTCCCCATTTAATTGAATAACACGTTCCCAGCGGTGTTTCCAGTTCCTGAAGCAGTCCTGGAAGTCAGTTTTCGGAATTGCCTTCAGTGCATTCGTCGCATTAGTTTCAACCGTCTCTTTGTCATCGAACCGGTGTCCTTTGAGCGGCATTTTTAATCTGGGAAAGAGCCAAAAATCGCAGAGAGCTACGTCGGGACTATACGGAGGCTGACGAAGCTGTTCGACTTGGTGCTTTGTTAAATATTGCTGCACAAGGTTCGATGAATGCGCTGGCGCATTGTCGTGGTGAAGCAGCCAATCACCCCTTGTCCAAAGCTGTGGCCGTTTTCTTCTGACTGCATCACGCAATCTCTTTAATACTTCAACGTAATATTCTTTAGTCATCGTGTGACCTCTTGGAGCATATTCGTGGTGCACAACATCTTCATAATCAAAGAAAACAGTCAACATTGTCTTCACTTTGCTCCGACTTTGACGTGCTTTTTTTGATCGGGGCGAATCAGAATGCTTCCACTGTGAAGACTGTCGCTTTGTTTCTCTAAATGCCTTATTCATCATATTAATTGTTTCCGAGCAAGGTGATGCAAATTCGTTGATCAAATTTTTTCGTCATTTTTTACAATAACAAAATGCGACGAACAAAAAAAGACACTGTAAACAAACGCAAACCGTTCACGAACTAACACGTCCAGTCGGTAACTGCGCACACCAACGAGACTTACTGGTGACGCCCATGCCCCACAGAGGTCGCTCGGAAGTTTTGACGCGGAGATATGAATTCAGGTTCGATACATTTTGGACAAACCTCGTATGTATATATATATATATATATATATATATATATATATATATATATATATATATATATATATATATATAATAGCTTTCTAGGTCGCGAACGTACAAAAGATTGTTAGTTCTTTATTAAATGGTAAAACAAGTTATAATATATATATATATATATATATATATATATATATATATATATATATATATATATATAGGAAATTCTCGACTATGCGGAAAGAGACCATTGATAAATATTACTCTCATGTTAAAAAGAGCGGAGAACCCCGGGTACGAAAAATGACGAAAGAGCCGTTTCGTCCTATGTAGGAACTCAGCAGACTATTGCATTCGCATGTGTCCTAAAAACAGATTTCATGGTTGAAAAACACTAAATAAGACACAGTGGCGACATCTCGATGGCTCATTCAATAACACAAGAACAACACAAATCAACAATGTTGTATAAAACCGCCATGTAATGGCGCGACGGTAAATTAAAAAAGGAACATATCAAAACTCGACACACGAAACGTGCTACTTTAAGGATAGAGGTCGCATTTTCCGGCATCGGAAACCAAAACGATTACGAATTCCGCAGTATAAGCAAAGTGTCGCATCAACGATCTCTCTTGTCGATGAAGGCCTCGAATTTTCCCTGAAAATCGGAGTAGCTCCTTCAATCATAACTCGTAAGGGTATAAGACATGTCAGGAACGAGCTCGCATTAGTCGCATTCTTGTTTTCCATTTTCTATTTTTATTCGCTGTAGGCAGAGGAGCCATCACCCCCTATTTGAACAACAGCACAAACTTCTCAGCAGTTATTGAGGATGATTTATTCTGGGATTTCGATAGAGAAATTCATTCTGCCGTATGGTCAAGCAGTGACTGTAGAGGAACTCGTGCATACGAAATAAGGGGGGTAGCACTTATTTTTACGGCCAAAACTTGATCATACTAAGGGAAAATATCACAACCCACTTCTTTTGCAGGACTCTTGAGTAGGATGTAACCATGTTTTGATAAGAAAGTGTTCACCATCAAGGCTACTGCTCTTGGAGGCGAAATAAAATATTTTTAATTTTCATAGCTGCTGCTGATAACAAATTCTTCTCGACAGTATCAATAATAATTTGGATTGTGAGATGTTTAGATCGCTTTCCGTACTCATCGAAGAGCTTTCAGGCCTCCTCGGTCGTCCACCTTGCAAAGAACATCCCGCACATTTTTCTTCCAGTTCAATTGAACACGTATTTTCGACCCAATCATGGTTTTGCGAGAAGAAGGTCCGCTTATTTCGACCATCTTTCTTCCATTTGGCATTTACATGCGGTGCAAAAGTTTGAAAAACATACCACTGAACTGCTTGTAGATGACGGGTACTGAGTTCTACATTGAGCGAACCGAGTTTCTCAACAAATTTTTGAATTTCCCGACCACTCTCCAAAAAAAGTTCAGTGAACTCGCCATTCGAGAAATTTGTTCATCCTAATACACAGTTAAACTATGTGACATTTGATCGTAGACTTCAGCAAATGATATATTTTGGTAGCGTAAGGACGTTCTGTCTACAATTAAAATGTTGTCCCCTATTAACAGCTATTCAAATAACCTATTTAGAAATATCACAAAGACATTGGCACTCTGGAAGTCTGGTCGTTCTTCTTCTCTCTTAGTACAAGACAACTACGGGTTATCAAAGGCATACTAGTATCATCATTCTTAAGTTCAGAACTCGGAAAAAACTGCTGTCTAACTGGCCAGGTGACGTCTCTTAATTTGAAGCGCTCACAACGACGCGCCCACCAATTAATTCGATTGAAGGTTTTATAATTAAATTAAATAAAACAAGTTTCTCAAAACATTTTAATTTATTAACGAGAAACTTAAACTAATAACAAATAACAATTACGAAGAAACTAACATAATTGCTCTTATTAGCTGTTAATAAAAATATAAAATTCAATTTGGAACAACACGTTTAAGTAGCTTACAAAAACATTAAATAAAGAAAAGAATAAAAACGCAGAGAAAACAGCTATTTATATTACTTAAAGAAACAATATTAAAGTCGCCTTAACTTCCCAAATTAAATAAAAAACAAAACAAAACAAAGAAAACCTTCATTCCCGCCGAATATACACGACACATTGTTTTCTAAGACACTGTTCTTAAAACCGTCTACCGACTTTAACGAATTCCAGATTGTAACTAAAGAGTATTACTTCTTGAAAGCCAAGCTAGAATTATCACCCCATGGGACCCAGTAAACGTCAATTACGTTCATGAAATGTAGAGGACGTTAGCCAATCTCTACCAAATACTTAATTTCCGAATCGGCCTTTGAGCGTCTTAATCTTGTTTTTTATTCTATTCTAGGTTTTTCTACAAATAAAAGGGATCGATAATAACGTTCGTGTAAAAAACTATTCACTCTTTTAGTAGTCTAGAAGTACTTAACTCTTTCTTTCTTGCGAATAAAGAAAACAGACAGTATACAAACTTCCTTTACATTCGCTCAAACAATATATCATATTATAGTGAGTTATTTGGTTATTTTTTGATTTTGTAATAATGGGAAAATCATTCAATATTTTAATACATTTTAACGGTATTTTCAAATAACATATGTTATCAACTTCCCTCGGCTTTTATCTCTTCGGTGTTAATTACATAACCAGGGTAGGATTTCTTCTAAAGATCTATTTATAAATGGTAAAAGAGGGTCTTTTATGTCGTCATAAATTGACTGAGTTTATATATTTTTAAAAAAGCATTTAAATGACTGAAAGATAATAAAGTCGATATTATGTTTAAGTACGATAATTGATTAATTTTTTCCTTTAGACTTCCTTAGATTCTCACGAATAAAATCTATCCACAGAGTTATTACTTAATTACTCATTTTAGCAGAATATACGTCTCGTTAAACAGAATAAAATTAATATTTGTTCCATTACAACAACCGCGGAAAAGTAATATGTGCATTGAATTCAATAATTATTTCATTAGGTTCCTATTGACTTACCATTGTTCGGCGACATGTGGCGACATATTGCAACAGCTTGCGTTTATCTCAGTTGTGTCTAATGGGTCTGATTTTTTCGTAATTATTTGAGATAAAGAGATCTGCCGCACTTTCTCACACCTGCTCTTTGGATTTCTAACTAGTATACATCCTACTGATGATATTTACACCAAAATCAAGTGGTCGCAAGGCAGCGCAAGGCACTTTTATGCATTTTGAAGTTAAAAACATGTTATTCACAATAGATGAGTTTAAATAAAAACTTTGGAACCTTTTGGAAAAATTAAAAAAAAAAGTTATTTTGATGTCAATACACCGGACTGAATGTACTTATAACGAAAATCATTTGAAAAACTAGGGTTTTCCGTCTTAAAACGCTTGTGCTATTCAGGCGAAACGGTGTTTATTCACTTTAACTCTTGAAATGCTTTACTTGGCTACCGTAAATAACAGAAATATAAAAAAAATTGAGTTTAAATCAATTTGAAAAATTGGTGTGTTTTCCGCTCTTTGACCACTGTGCGCCGTGGTTCAAATCGATGTTATCTTTTATATACTATTTTTGATCTATCCAATGTGTAAATGTTAATATTTATAGCACTGCAATTAAAACAAAAAAAAAATAATAAAACTACAAAATAATCACTTATTTATTATTTTATTTTAAAGCATATTTATGGAAAAAATACATTATCTTACATTAAAACACGTTCATAGGACATTACGGGGTCATTTTTGAATTAGTAGGTAATTTTTAATAAGTAACTAATTTTTAAGCACTTCCAAAGTTAACATTATATTCAGAAGCTTGGCAAGTAAAAGTACTCTTATGGTCATCATATGCATAGCTATATGCGTCTGGACAAGCCGCTTTGAACATGGCAGGATAATCCGTTGGCCAATCAGAGCTCTTACACGTTTCTGGAGTACTATGGGCTCCTGCGCAGCAGTATTCGTCGGTATGGAAAGCATTACAAGCTGAGTTACAAGCTATAACTTGTGAATGATCGTCGTTCCCTATTTGAAGTTCACCCGGGCATTGGGTATTGATGTTTGTAGCGCACTGAGCTTTCTTGCAACTGTATTGACCACCATCTCCTTGACCATTCACTGGTTCTATCTTTAAAAAAGGTGTTAAATTATTTGTCAAATTATATGGTAGTTTTTTAATTGAAATTAGGTCAAAGTTACGCAATATACTGCAATAATATGCTGGTTTTATATTTATCAAATTTCGTTTAAAATAATTAGATCATTAATACCAGCTGAAAATGACTAAAGTGATAAATATTTCCGAAATAAAATATTTTATTAACTTTCTCAATATATATTGTTGTCTTACCGAAGCCATGCTGTTGTATCCATCAACCAAGGAAATGTCGTAGTAATCAACTCCACCCCAACCCTTAAGGGTGATTTCAATAAGAGTAGCCGGAGGAGTACCTCCCGCTCCGGCACACTCAACTTTATGTCCGCAGTCTCCTGTCAAGCAGTAATTGTCACGATCTTCGTAGCACCAAGTTCTAGACCAAAATCTTCCAGCCCAATCATCTGCGGCATCAAGAGATCTCTAAAATTAATTTAGGAATCAATTAATCATTTTTACTCAAAGTACAAATTTGTGAAAGAAATAAGTAAAAAAATTATATTGTTATTAGGTAGAGGAAATTTAATATATTGTAACAAACTTTATCTGTATTTCAGAAGATTTCAGGAAAATACACCCGATTGTGCCTCTTACACTAGGAATGTGTATGCTGTTGGCTTCCACCTCCCCGTCGACATCTTGTTTTTTCTTGCGATCGCCCTCCCTAAGAGTTTTGAGTGTAGGAAAATAGACCCGATTCTGGCCCCTATACGAGGAGTGTGTATACTGCTGGCTTCCACCCTCCCGTGGACAACTTGTTTTTTCTTGCGATTGCCCCCCCCCCCCCAAAACCTTTGAGTTTAGGAAGATAGACCCGATTATGGATCTTATACTAGGAATTTGTGTGCTGCTGGCTTCCACCCCCGTCAGCAGTTTGTTTTTTCTTGCCCCCCCCCCCTCCAAGAGCTTTGAGTTCAGGAAAAAAGCCCCGATTCTGATCTTTATACTAGGAATGTGTATGCTGCTGGCTTCCACCCCCCTCGACAACTTGTTTTTTCTTGCGATCAACCCCCTTAAGAGCTTCGAATTTAGAAAAATAGACCCGACCCTTAATTTTACACTAGAAATGGAAATGTTGCTGGCGTCTCTCCCCCCGTCGACAACTTGTTTTTGTTTGCCATACTGTACTTATGTGATATCACCGCCCCCCCCCCTCCCAAAGAGATAGACTGGATCTACCCCTGGTATCTGAAGGCTTTCGTGGACAATTTAGTTTGACACGTGGTTAAAATAACTTGAATTGTTTGACAAGTAACAGAATTGAAGTTGAATAAAAGGTTACAAACGAATACAGTGTGTTTATAAAGATCGGCCATTCGGAACAATCATCAGCAAAGAAATATTTTGATTTCTAAAACTATTGCATAACAAATTATTTAGCTCTTACCGATTCACCTTGAGCAAGTTTAAATCCTCCATTTGCCAAATTCTCTTTTCCAGGGTTGCCTTGGACACCAATCCAAATTGGTCCACCGTCTAAATTTTTAATATTAAATCTTACACCTTCAGATAAAGCCACCAATATGGCCACTTGTATAGCAAATACGAATTTCATTTTTGGATACCTGGAAATATAAAAATAAATACATAAAACCTAGTTTGTATATTTATTACTCTCTATATTTGTCATTGGATGCCTACCTTAAGATAATGTAATTTTCTGGTTTATTATAAATCACAATAATTAGTAAAATTAAATAGCTATATTTGTTTACAGGTTTCTTATATAGGTGACCTAAAAACTTGAATATTATCTTTTATCTATGATTATTTTTTAATTAGGTATATCAAAAGTTTTCACAAAAATATTCATAATATTATTACAATAAATTTACAATAGACGTACTTTTCAAGTGTTTTGTTTTTTAAATTACGCCTATTTGTATCAATTTATCGAGACAATGATATAAAGATGCTGAACATTATGCAAAAAGTTAAACTTTATACCTCTTGTCGATTCTCCTTTTTATATACATGAATACGATGTGTGACAATTAAGTTCTAGGAATTAGTCAATAAAAAACACGCAAATTAAGTTTCGAGCAAAATTTTATAATCGACCTTAACAAAGTTAACCAGTTTACTACCACGGTTACAGCTTCTTTGACCTCCTATACGCCGCCATGAGGCGTACTCTTGAGGTACGACTTTATCTTGGAAAATAAAAAGAAGTCACAGGGGGCAATATCGGGGCTATAGACTGGGTGCGGCAACGTTAAAATGCCTTTTTTCGCCAATAACTTTTGCACAATGAACGAGAAATGGGCCGGCGCGTTGTCGTGGTGCAAGATCCAGCCTTTCTCGGTGAATTCGGATCACACACGGAAAACGCGTGCTCGTAGCCGCTGTCCAGTCACTGTCTGGCCGGCAGGACCATATTCACAATGAATGACGCCGCGAATATCGAAAAAAATTATCAACATTGCCTTTAGTTGCGACTTGGATATCTTCACTTTCGTTGGCCGCTTCCCACCCTTTTCTACCCACTGCTGACTTTGTTTACTGGTCCCGGGGTCATAATCAAATATCCAGATTTCATCTCCACTCACTATCCGGCTCATTCAGTCTTTTCCATCGCTCCGAATGTGGGACAACAAATCCTCGCAGATCGATTTTCGCGTTTGTTTCTGTTCATGGATGAGAACTTTTGGCATATGTTCAAATTTTTGTGTAACATCTTACGAACGGTTTCTTTGTTTATCTTTAACTCGTCAGACAACGCACGAATACTTAGGCACCGGTCAGACGTGATCAATACGTGCAAACGTTCGACATTCACGTCGGTACGAAAGGTGAAGTAATTCCTTCAAGTGGATCGTCTTCTACCAATTCATATCTCTCCTTAAACCGCTTTGCTCGTTCAATCATGACATGCACTCGTCTCCATCCACCATCTGAAATTTTCGGAGAATTTCCGAGGGTTTTTCATCAGACTTCACTAAAAATTGAATCACAACACGTTGCTTGTGAAGTGAGTAACTCATTTTCATGACGCCATTAAAAAAATTACTTCCGAAATATGCGCATAAAACACAAATTAAACATGTTATCGACTTCACCTTGGACTGAAACTAAAAGGAGGTCCCCCCTCTCTAGACAGATGTTGGCGAACGATGTAGTGTTGCCAGCTTCCGAGTTATAACTAAGTTCCCGCATTGTAAAAAGGAAATGTAGTAAATTTAAGGTAAATGTGCTGGAAGCAAATTTCATAAACCATTTCTTAGATTCAATCAATGGAATGCATTAAATTTAAGAATTTTTACATTAATCTAAATTAATGTATTTCATTAAATTTAATGTATCACGGAATCACATGCAATTTAAATTTCTTTAATGTTAAGGTACATGTGAATTAATTTTAATGTAGAGAAAGTTGGAATATATTTTCGGTTACTTTATTGAAATGTAAGATACCATTTATTTAAATTTAAAGTACAAAATCATTAAATTTAATATAGAATGGACATTAAATTTGCATTAAATTTAGGATATTTATAATAGTGCGGAACTTAATTGCCACACCGCGTATATTTATAATAAACCTCCCACACGCGACTTGGATTTCGAAACGGAATAGGAACCAATATATATATATATATATATATATATATATATATATATATATATATATATATATATATATATATATATAGGAAATTCTCGACTATGCGGAAAAAGATCGTTGATAAATATTACTCTCATGTTAAAAAGAGCGGAGAACTCCGGGTCCGAAAAATGACGAAAGAGCCGTTTCGGCCTAGTAAAGGACTCAGCAGACTATTGCATTTGGTATAAACCATTATTTCGCATGTGTCCTAAAAGCAGATTTCACGGTTGAAAAATAGTAAACAAGACATAGTGGCGACATCTCGATGGCTCATTCAATAAAACAAGAACAACACAAACCAACAATGTTGTATAAAACCGCCATGTGATGGTGCGACGGTAAATTAAAAAAGGAACACATCAATACTCGACACACGAAACGAGCTAAGGATAGAGGTCGCATTTTCCGGCATCGGAAACCAAAACAATTACGAATTCCGCAGTATAAGCAATTTTCCTAG
This sequence comes from Diaprepes abbreviatus, assembly GCA_034092305.1. NCBI lineage: Eukaryota > Metazoa > Arthropoda > Insecta > Coleoptera > Curculionidae > Diaprepes > Diaprepes abbreviatus. Next base: position 6,709,677 of record JASJET010000071.1, on the reverse strand, counting down.
AAACTCGGAGTAGCTTTCTCAATCATGACTCGTAATTGTAAACGGCATGTCAGGAACAAACTCGCGCTAGTCGCATCCTTGTTTTCCATTTTATATTTTTATTCGCTGTAGCCAGAGGAGCCATCACCACCCTATTTGAACAACAGCGCGAACTTCTCAGCAGTTATTGAGGACGATTTATTCTGGGATTTTGAAAGAGAAATTAATTGTGCCGTATGGTCAAGCAGTGACTGTAGAGGAACTTGGGCAGACGAAATTGTAAAGGGGATAGCATTTCTTTTTTCGGCCAAAACTTGATCATACTAAGGGAAAATATCACAACCCACTTCTTTTGCAGGACTCTTGAGTAGGATGTAACCATGTTTTGATAAGAAAGTGCTAACCATCAAAGCTACTGCTCTTGGAGGGGAAATAAGAGGAGGAAGGAATCTCATTTCTATTTTTAATTTTCATAGCTGCTGCTTATAACAAATTCTTCTCGACAGTTTCAATAATAATTTGGATTTTGAGATGTTTGGATCGCTCTCCGTACTCATCGAAGAGCTTTCGGGCCTCCCTGGTCATCCACCTTACAAGAAACATCCCACCCATTTTTCCTCCAGTTCAATTGAACACGTATTTTCGACCCCACCATGGTTTTGCGAGAAGAAAGTCCGCTTATTTCGACCAGCTTTCTTCGATTTGACTTTGACATGCGGTGCAAAAGTTTAGGAAACATACCACTGGACTGCTTGTAGATGACGGGTACTAAGTTTTACATTGAACGAACCGAGTTTCGCAACAAATTTTTGAATTTCCCGACCACTCTCCAAAAAAAGTTCAGTGAACTCGCCGTTCGAGAAATTTGTTCATCCTAATACACAGTTAAACTATGTGACATTTGATCGTAGACTTCAGAAAATGATATATTTTGGTAGCGTATGGCCGTTCTGTCTAAAACTAAACTGTTGTTCCCTATTAACAGCTATTCAAATAACCTATTAAGAAATATCACAAAGACATTGGCACTCTGGAAGTCTAGTCGTTCTTCTTCTCTCTTACAGTTTTTAGTACAAGACAACTACAGGTTATCAAAGGCATACTAGTATCATCATTCTTAAGTTCAGGACTCGGAAAAAGTTGCTGTCTAACTGGCCAGGTGATATCTTTTAATTTGAAGCTCTCACAACGGCGCGCCCACCAATTAATTCGCTTGAAGGTTTTATAATTAAATTAAACAAAACAAGTTCTCAAAACATTTAAATCTATTAACGAGAAACTTAAACTAATAACAAATAACAATTACAAAGAAACTAACATAATTGCTCTTCTGGCCGTTCTATTAATAAAAATATTAAACTCAATTTGGAATAAAAACGTAGAGAAAACAGCTATTTATATTACTTAAAGAAACAATATTAAAGTCGCCTTAACTTCCCAAATTAAATAAAAAACAAAACAAAACAATGAAGACCTTCATTCCCGCCGAATATACCCGACACATTGTTTTCTAAGACACTGTTCTTAAAACCGTCTACCGACTTTAACGAATTCCAGATTGTAACTATAGAGTATTACTTCTTGAAAGCCAAACTAGAATTATAACCCCATGGAACCCTGTATACGTCAATTACGTTCATGAAATGTAGAGGGCGTTAACCATTCTCTACCAAATACTTAATTTCCGAATCGGCCTCTGAGCGTCTTAATCTTACTTTTTTATTCTTTTTTAGGTTTTTCTACAAATAAAAGGGATCGGTAATAACGTTCGTGTAAAAAACTATTCACTCTTTTAGTAGTTTAGAAGTACTTAACTCTTTCTTTCTTGCGAATAAAGAAAACATATATTATACAAACTTCCTTTACATTCGGTCAAACAATATATCATATTATAGTGAATTATTTGATTATTCTTTGATTTCCTAATAATGGGAAAATCGTTCAATATTTTAATACATTTTAACGGTATTTTCAAATAACATATGTTATCAACCTCTCTCGGCTCTTATCTCTTCGGTGTTAATTACATAACCAGGGTAGGATTTCTTCGACAGATCTATTTATAATTGGCAAAAGAGGGTCTTTTATGTCGTCATAAATTGACTGAGTTTATATATTTTTAAAAAAGCATTTAAATGACTCAAAGATAATAAAGTCGATATTATGTTTAAGTACGATAATTGATTATTTTTTTCCTTTAGACTTCCTTAGGTTCTCACGAATAAAATCTATCCACAGAGGTATTACTTAATTACTCATTTTAGCAGAATATACGTCTCGTTAAACAGAATAAAATTAATATTTGTTGATTTCTAGCTAGTATAAATCCTACTGATGATATTTAGACCAAAATCAAGTCGTCACAAGTCAGAGTAAGGCACTTTCATGTATTTTGAAGTTAAAAACATAGTATTCGCAATAGATGACTTTAAATAAAAACTTTGGAACCTTATAGAAAAATTTTAAAAAATAGTTATTTTGATGTCAGTGCACCGGACTGAATGAACTTATAACGAAAATCATTTGAGAAACTAGGGTTTTCCATCTTAAAACGCTTGTGCTATTCACGCGAAACGGTGTTTATTCACTTTAACTCTTGAAATGCTTTACTTGGCTACCGTAAATAACAGAAATATAAAAAAAATTGAGTTTAAATCAATTTGAAAAATTGGTGTGTTTTCCGCTTTTTGACCACTGTGCGCCGTGGTTCAAATCGATGTTATCTTTTATATACTATTTTTGATCTATCCAATGTGTAAATGTTAATATTTATAGCACTGCAATTAAAACAAAAAAAAAATAATAAAACTACAAAATAATCACTTATTTATTATCTTATTTTAAAGCATATTTATGGAAAAAATACATTATCTTACATTAAAACACGTTCATAGGACATTACGGGGTCATTTTTGAATTAGTAGGTAATTTTTAGTTAGTAACTCATTTTTAAGCACTTCCAAAGTTGACATTATATTCAGAAGCTTGGCAAGTAAAAGTACTCTTATGGTCATCATATGCATAGCTATATGCGTCTGGACAAGCCGCTTTGAACATGGCAGGATAATCCTTTGGCCAATCAGAGCTCCTACACGTTTCAGGAGTACTATGGGCTCCTGCGCAGCAGTATTCGTCGGTATGGAAAGCATTACAAGCTGAGTTACAAGCTATAACTTGTGAATGATCGTCGTTCCCTATTTGAAGTTCACCCGGGCATTGGGTATTGATGTTTGTAGCGCACTGAGCTTTCTTGCAACTGTATTGACCACCATCTCCTTGGCCATTCACTGGTTCAATCTTTAAAAAAAGGTGTTAAATTATTTGTCAAATTATCTGGTAGTTTTTTAATTGAAATTAGGTCAAAGTTACGCAATATACTGCAATAATATGCTGGTTTTATATTTATCAAATTTCGTTTAAAATTATTGGATCATCAATACCAGCTGAAAATGGCTAAAGTGATAAATATTTCCGAAATACAATATTTTATTAACATTTTCAATATATATTGTTGTCTTACCGAAGCCATGCTGTTGTATCCATCAACCAAGGAAATGTCGTAGTAATCAATTCCCCCCCAACCCTTAAGGGTGATTTCAATAAGAGTAGCCGGAGGAGTACCTCCCGCTCCGGCACACTCAACTTTATGTCCGCAGTCTCCTGTCAAGCAGTAATTGTCACGATCTTCGTAGCACCAAGTTCTAGACCAAAATCTTCCAGCCCAGTCATCTGCGGCGTCAAGAGATCTCTAAAATTAATTTAGGAATCAATTAATCATTTTTACTCAAAGTACAAATTTGTGAAAGAAATAAGTAAAAAAATTATATTGTTATTAGGTAGAGGAAATTTAATATATTGTAACGAACTTTATCTGTAGGGTTTTAGGTTTATTTTCTACGAGTTAACATGACGCATATGACAGAAGATCGCTAGATTACTCCTTTTTCTTGTTTTTATAACACTATGTAGTATAAAAATCTTTCTAGAAAGATCCATTATCTTCTGGTATTCGGAAAAAGGGTATATAACAGGCGCGGATCCAAGGGAGGAGGCGATGGGGGCGATTGCCTCCCTCAAGAGCTTAGATTTCAGGAAAATACACCCGATTGTGCCTCTTATACTAGGAATGTGTATGCTGTTGGCTTCCATCTCCCCGTCGACAACTTGTTTTTTCTTGCGATCGCCCTCCCTAAGAGTTTTGAGTGTAGAAAAATAGACCCGATTCTGGATCTTATACTAGGAATTTGTGTGCTGCTGGCTTCCACCTCCTTCAGCAGTTTGTTTTTTCTTGCCCCCCCCCCAAGAGCTTTGAGTTCAGGAAAAAAGCCCCGATTCCGATCTTTATACTAGGAATGTGTATGCTGCTGGCTTCCACTCCCCCTCGAAAATTTGTTTTTTCTTGCGATCAACCCCCTCAAGAGCTTCGAATTTAGAAAAATAGACCCGACCCTTAATTTTACACTAGAAATGGAAATGTTTCTGGCGTCTCTCCCCCCGTCGACAACTTGTTTTTGCTTGCCATACTGTACTTATGTGATATCACTGCCCCCCCCCCTCCCAAAGAGATAGACTAGATCTACCCCTGGTATCTGAAGGCTTTCGTGGACAATTTAGTTTGACACGTGGTTAAAATAACTTGAATTGTTTGACAAGTAACAGAATTGAAGTTGAATAAAACATTACAAACGAATACAGTGTGTTTATAAAGATCGGCCATCCGGAACAATCTTCAGCAAAGAAATATTTTGATTTCTAAAACTATTGCATAACAAATTATTTAGCTCTTACCGATTCACCTTGAGCAAGTTTAAATCCTCCATTTGCCAAATTTTCTTTTCCGGGGTTGCCTTGGACACCAATCCAAATTGGTCCACCGTCTAAATTCCTAATATTGAATCTTACACCTTCAGATAAAGCCACCAATATGGCCACTAGTATAGCAAATACGAATTTCATTTTTAGATACCTGGAAATATGAAAATAAATACTTAAAATCTAGTTTTTCTATCACACGCCTGTATATTTATTATTCTCTGTATTTGTCACTGAATGCGTACCTTAAGATAATGTAATTTTCTGGTTTATTATAAATCACAATAATTAGTAAAATTAAATAGCCATATTGGTTTACGAGTTTCTTATATAGGTGACCTAAAAACTTGAATATTATCTTTTATCTATGATTATTTTTTAATTAGGTAAATCAAAAGTTTTCACACAAAGATTCATAATATTATTACAATAAATTTACAATAGACGTACTTTTCAAGTGTTTTGTTTTTTAAATTACGCCTATTTGTATCAATTTATCGAGACAATGATATAAAGATGCTGAACATTATGCAAAAAGTTAAACTTTATACCTCTTGTCGATTCTCCTTTTTATATACATGAATACGATGTGTGGCAATTAAGTTCTGAGAATTAGTCAATAATAAACAAGCAAATTAAGTTTCGAGCAAAATTTTATAATCGACCTTAATAAAGTTATCCAGTTTACCACCACGCTTACAGCTTCTTTGACCTCCTATACGCCGCCATGAGGCGTACTCTTGAGGTACGACTTTATCTTGGAAAATAAAAAGAAGTCACAGGGGGCAATATCGGGGCTATAGACTGGGTGCGGTAACGTTAAAATGCCTTTTTTCGCCAAAAACTCTTGCACAATGAACGAGAAATGGGCCGGCGCGTTGTCATGGTGCAAGATCCAGCCTTTCTCGGCGAATTCGGATCACACACGGAAAACGCGTGCTCGTAGCCGCTGTCCAGTCACTGTCTGGCCGGCAGGAACATATTTAAAATGAATGAAGCCGCGAATATCGAAAAAAAATATCAACATTGCCTTCAGTTGCGACTTGGACATCTTCACTTTCGTTGGCCGCTTCCCACCCTTTTCTACCCACTGCTGACTTTGTTTACTGGTCCCGCGGTCACAACTAAATATTCAGATTTCATCTCCACTCACTATCCGGCTCATTCAGTCTTTTCCGTCGCTCCGAATGTGGGACAACAAATCCTCGCAGATCGATTTTCGCATTTGTTTCTGTTCATGGATGAGAACTTTTGGCACATGTTCAAATTCTTGTGTAACATCTTACGAACAGTTTCTTTGTTTATCTTTAACTCGTCAGACAACGTACGAATACTTAGGCACCGGTCAGACGTGATCAATGCGTGCAAACGGTCGACATTCACGTCGGTACGAAAGGTGAAGTAATTCCTTCACGTGGATCGTCTTCTACCAATTCACATCTCTCCTTAAACCGCTTTGCTCGTTCAGTCATGACATGCACTCGTCTCCATCCACCATCTGAAATTTTCGGAGGATTTCCGAAGGTTTTTCATCAGACTTCACTAAAAATTGAATCACAACACGTTGCTTGTAAAGTGAGTTACTCATTTTCATGACGCCATTAAAAAATTACTTCCGAATAATGCGCGTAAAACACAAATCAAACATGTTATCGACGTCACCTTTGACTGAAACTAAAAGGACGGTCCCCCTCTCTAGACAGATGTTGACGAACGATGTAGTGTTGCCAGCTTCCGAGTTATAACTAAGTTCCCGCATTGTAAAAAGGAAATGTATTAAATTTAAGGTAAATGTGCTAGAAGAAAATTTCATAAACCATTTCTTAGATTCAATCAATAGAATGCATTAAATTTAAGAATTTTGACATTAATCTAAATTAATGTATTCCATTAAATTTAATGTAATCATACATTAAATTTAAAATGATCATTACTTTTTAAGGCGGCTATGTACATTAAATATACAGTCAGTGTTCATTGAATTTCAGATATGTTATCACATATTTAATGCACCAAAATTAATAAGAGTTCAAGAAATTCGAAAACTACCAGGAAAAGGTGGACATTTTTCCCATAGGTACTGTCCGCTATCTAGACCAGTTTCGAACACATTGGTTTCCGTCAGTACCGACAGACATATACACCTCATCATAAGAAAAGTGAGTCTTTTAAGCAACGTATATCATACTAAACGGAAAGTTCAATACAAGTTGCGCTATCTGCCGGAATCACATGTAATGTAAATTTCTTTAATGTTAAGGTACATGTGAATTAATTTTAATGTAGAGAAAGCTGGAATATCTTTTTATTTACTTTACTGAAATGTAAGATACCATTTAGTTAAATTTAAAGTACAAAATCATTAAATTTAATGTAGAATGGACATTAAATTTGCATTAAATTTAGGATAATTTTAACAGTGCGGAACGTAATTGACACACCTCGTATATTTATAATAAACCTCCCACACGCAACTAGGATTTCGAAACGGAATAGGAATAATCTTTTCTCTCAACACTCTTTCTCAGAAATGCCTAGATGTAAATCAGAATGTAGACGTCTGCTTTATAGGTTACAGAAAAGTATTCGATAACGTATTGTACAAAAAACGACTAAGCATATTATAGAAGATAAACATCGACTTTCAGGATATTAGTATAATATACAATCTTGAGTGGTAACCAGCTGCATAAGAAAAAATCGAGACTCTGGGTACTAAATCTTTACTCAGGATACGTATTTTGCGAAGTACTCGAAGACGAAACAGCAAGAATATCAACGGAAAATCAGTCAAGAACATCAAATATTCTGATAAAACTGTCTTACTTACAGACAAACAGTGGTAAATAAAGGATCGCACAAAAATAAAAAACATAGTTTCAGTGTAACAGCAAATAAAAAAAAATAGTAGTATTATCCAAAGATAAATACAACAAAAACAATGACCAGCTAATTGATGTAACAGCTTCAGCAATATTTAAATTTCAGCACTGTGAAAAATAAAAATATCATACACAAAAACGGAATTCGACCTAGAATAGAACTAGCAAAAACTATTTTTAAAAAAAATTAGAAACTTTTCACTATATGGATTCTATCCTCAACTCGATGTTAAAGCTGCAATGGAATCAAGTTTTTTACACATAATTATTGAACCACCCAGGTATATTTCAATTTTTTTCAATATAATGTATACCAGATTGGCTTGGCATCTCCTCAATAGTTTTATTTCGAATAGCTTTGTCGAAAATAGTATAACTGTGTTGCTCAGTTACCTTCAAGGAAGATGAAATCAAAAAGATGTTTTGTATCAACGTTTTCGCTACCCAGAACTTAAAGTGTAATAAAAATGACTTAAAATTAACCGATATGACAATGTAATATACAGACCGTTTTCAACATTCGTTATCAGATAAATTTCGGCACTAGTATCAATAATATTTACCTAAACGATGGTCTAATAACAATGGGATTCCAAATTCAATCGCTATATATTTTCTTTTATGTATGTACGCCGATTATCCCGGAACGGCTTCACCGATTTGAATGAGTATTTACGTCAAGTTCAGGAAATTACTGTGGTAATCCCATATCAATCTGGTCGGAATTAGTTTTGTAAAATACACTTGCTTTTGATTGACAATGCCTTATTTTGTGTCCTATTTTGTACCTTCATCATTAAAATCACCCTTCTTCCACTTTGGAAGGAAACGACAACAACTTCCGTGAAGTTTAGTCACAATTTAAAGCGAATATAAATGGTTTTAACGAAACAGAAAAAAACTAGCCTTGAAAGTTAGATATTCTAGTTGGTCAGTTTAGTTATTTTTACGATATTGTAATTATTTTTATTGTATAATGTAGAAACCGCATTGTTGGGTCTAAAGGGAGATATGGCAGAGAGACAACTTTACTAAATTATCTTATGGAAAAAAATTTAGATCAAAAGAACAGGGCTCTTGTTAAAAGCTTCATCGAAGATAGACAGAGGAAAGCCCTTATGGAAGTGATCATAGGATGGTGAGGTCCAGGATCCAGATCACCAATGGTAAAAAAGATATAGGCTTACTTAAAAAAGACCTATAATAACCTGGATTATTCCAGGATCCATCGTCAAATACCAATAATACATTCAAAAACACCAGTTTATGCAGAAAATAATGTTGATACGATAAACAGCCCAATAATAATTTCATTCTGCGAAAGCCAAAAGCATCACTGCTATAAGAAGAAAAACAATATAAACAATAGAAACTCGGAGTTGAAACAAAAGCAGGAGACAGATAAAAACAGTGAAGGTACCAAAATAACTAAGGGAAAAAATAAGAATTAAACGAAGCAAATAAAAAAGATGTTTACCAATATAAACTTACCAAACTGAACAAACAATTGAACAAAACAAAGGCCTAAAAGTACTCAGAAGGAAACTAAGTGACGGAAAACATGAAATAATTAAACTAGAAAATAGACAATGGGTAACATCAAACAGAAGAAAAGTTTAATGCATTGTAGAAGAATGTTACGAAGAACTCTATAGAGCAATACATATAATACAACCTTGTAACGGAACACCAAGTATAAAGATAATAAATCAGAGATCTGAAGATATGTTAGACACCATACTCGCAGAAATTAAAAAGCCCAAGAGAACGACGTAACAGTCGTAGAGGCGAAATAGGTAGCTTATATATACCCCAAACAGAACCTAGCAAATGAAACAACGTGACAACAATTTTAACACATAAAAACAGAGATAGAGCAGATCTACATATTTGTAGGCCTATTAGCTTACTAAATTACCTGTACGAACTATTTACTAGACGAATACCATTCAGACTATAAAAAAGCTAGAATTTTATGAGTCAAAATATATGCAGGTTTTAGACCAGATATCAAAACAAACGACAATCTTCAATGGATCAGAACCTTCATTGAAAAATCTATCGAATACAACAGACTATTAGTTCGAAGGTTTATAGACTTCCGAAAGGCGTTGAACTAGATAGCACAATGTCTCAAAAAACCTGTTGATTAGATCACGAGTATTCTAAAGGGTATTTTTTTTATAGAGGAATAAAACTTTTAAATGGAATGAAACAAAGATGAATTTTTTAAATTCACATGAAATTTACTTTCTTCGAAAGATAACCTTCTGGCGTTATAATTTAAATATGACTTCTGGCATATGACCGCCATGGCTGGCTCGGACGTAGTCTAATCTGGAGGTCCAATTTTCGATGACTTTTTCCGTATATCGGCAATAACGCGGCGAATGTTGTCCTCCAAGTGATCACTCGTTTCAGGCTTATCGGCGTAGACTTGCGACTTCACATATCCCCACAGAAAATAGTCTAGCGGCGTTAAGTCGCACGATCTTGGAGGCCAATTCATGGGTCCGAAACGTGAAACTATGTGGTTACCAAACGTTTCCTTCAATAAATCAATTGTGGCACGAGCTGTGTGACATGTTGCGCCGTCTTGTTGAAACCACAGCTCTTGCACATCATGGTTGTTCAATTAATGAAGGAAAAAGTCAGTAATCATGGCTCTATAGCGGTCACCATTGACTGTAACGTTCTTACCAGCATCGTTTTTAAAGAAGTACGGACCAATGATTCCACCAGCCCATAAAGCACACCAAACAGTCAGTTTTTCTGGATGTAACGGTGTCTCAATATACACTTGAGGATTATCATCACTCCAAATACGGCAGTTTTGTTTATTGACGTATCCATTCAAACAAAAGTGAGCTTCATAGCTAAACAAAATTCGCTTATGAAAATCGGGATCAACGGCAATCTTGTTTTGGGCCCATTCACCGAATCTACGCCTTTCTAGGTGATTGTGTGGCTTCAATTCTTGCACGAGTTGGATTTTTTAAGCAGACAAACCAAGATCTTTCCGCAAAATCTTCCATAAAGTGAATGGACACACATCCAATTCCTGTGCACGATGGCGGATAGACTGATTCGGGTCTTCCTCTACGCTACGCTCTACAGCAGCAATGACTTCTTCTGTACCCACTGTACGACGTATCTGTGGATGCGTATTATCATTTAGAGTAAACGTGGTGCGAAAACGTTCCATAGTTAATCGAATTAATTGCTCTGGTGGACGATTATGTTGACCGTAAAATGGACGTAGTGCGTGATACGTATTTTGAACAGAACCATGATTTTCAAAATAAATTTGTACAATTTGGAAGCGTTGTTCAGGCGTCAGTCTATTCATGTTGAAATGCCAAACCAAACTAAACATAAATCACTTGACAGCTGACAAACTGGCCGCCAGTTAAAAAAGTATTGCCAACTTAAAGTTCTATACCTCTATAAACAACACCCTTTAGTTCAGTGTATGATATTTACGTAAATGTAACAATGACTGTGAAACTTCACGAGAACACGAGACCTCTAATAATACAACGAGGAGTTAGGAGACTCAATCTCCCCTTAATTTTTCATTGTCACTCTAAAATATGCATTTAAACTGGAAAATAGAAGGAATAAAAATGGATGGAAAGCAACTAAATCAATTTGGGTTCGCAGATGATAGTGTGGTAAAAAAGGATGCTTTAGGCGAAATGAAGACCATGTTAGATGAACTTTAAACTAAATGTAGAAGAGCTGAATTAGACACAAATAGTACCAAAACAAAAATAATGACCAAACTGGTACCAAACGAAAAACTTCAAGGATCAAAAGTGGAAATAATGGAAATATATATACATATATACTTTGGACATGAAATCAGGGCCTCTAGAGGTAAGTAGACAAGTGAAATTCAAATGAATAACCTACGGATTACTAATAGACACCTTTGAATGCAGTATTCCTATTAATTTGAAAAGATAAATGTTTGATCAGTGCGTTCTCCCTGTGATAACTTATGAAGCAGAAACATTATCATCGACCCGAATTACAGCCTCCAAACTTAGAATATTGCAGAGAAAAAAGAAAAGGTCAATAATTGGTATAACATTCTGAGAAAAAGTTAGGCACGAGGACGAACAGACATAACAGATATCTTACGGAAAATAACTAAAATGAAATAGAACTGGTCAGGTCCTGTAGCCAGAATGAATAAAGCAGCGCGTCCACTGGTTCCGCTCGGTTCAGACCGCTCGGCTCCGCGCAATCGGCCCGTTTTGGTTTACAAATAAATAAATGAGAGCCCGCTCACTGGTTCCGACCGGCCAGAACGCTTCCGCGCTTTCAGCATCGGCGTCTTCGACTATTCTCAAGAGGGCAAAAATTGCCGAATGGTCTGAAAGCCTTCGACTATTTTAAAAATAGAAAGAGGTAGTATAATCTGTGGTATAGACGTAGTGTTTGTATTGTTACTATGTCGGACGAAGAATTGATAGAAGACGTGAGAGCATACAGAATATATAATAATAATAATATTCTCTATAGATAGTTGTTGCCTAATAAACTTGAAGTAAATTGTCTAGGCGTTCACGTCACAGTCAAATAACATTAGTTATGTCACAAAAATATGTGATGTAAACGTCAAATTTAATTAGTTCGACTATATAATACATTTAGAGTCGTTTTACACACACAAGAATTATTCCGAAAATTATAACAAAAATTTTCAGCAAATTTTTGTCGAAAATTCTTTGGAGATAATTTTTAAAATAAAATTCCACTCTGTTTGATACGTACAAGAAATCTGAATATAATTTTGGTGATAATTTTGTCGGTGTTCATGCGCATTTTCATAACATGTGACGTTCCAGCAGTTAAAAATGAATATATAATCTGGGCATAACCTTAAAATGTCACAAATATAAAAGTTTTCAAACATATATAATCAAGAAACCACGAAATAAGTAATATTTTGTGCAAGAAACAATGAGTAAATATTGAGATTCGGTTGATTACCAAACGCGCACTTTCTGCATTTTAGTCATAAAAATATAGAACACGTTCTATATTTTTATTTTACCTGGTTTTTATTAACTCGCTTTCTTGTCTGTTTCTATATCTGTTTGTTCGGTATAAATTTTGCAACGTTTTTTAAACTAACTTCCCACTGAGCTCCTTTCTTATTATTTGTGTGTTTATTTGTCCGTTTGCAATCGATTTTTGCCTGTCGGTACAAATTTTGCCATCAATTTGAAACTAAAGGCTAAAAAGCAGAATATAACTATTTAATTAAAAAAAAATAATATATCACCTTTTTAAAACGGACTATAAAGTGTAAAATAATTTCTTTTAGCCCCGTATAGATTTATATCCCCCATACAGATCAGGGGTGGATTCAGCTTCTCTCTTTGGGGGGGGGAGGGGGCGGTGATATCACAAAAGTACAGTATGGCAAGTGAAAGCAAGTTATCGACGGGGAGGGGGGGAACACCAGCAACATTCTCATTTCTAGTGAAAAAGGCAGGGTCGGGTCTATCTTTCTGAATTTGGAGCTCTTGGAGAGGTGGGGGCGATCATAAGAAAAACAAGTTGCCGGTAAGGGGAAGGATGCGAGCAGCATACATATTTTCCTGAATTCAAAGCTCTTGGGGGGAGGAGGCTATCGCAAGAAAAATAAATTGTCAACGGAGGGAGTGCCAGCAGCATACACATTCCTAATATAAAAGGCAAAATCGGTTCTATTTCCCTGCACTCAAAGCTCTTGGGAAGGGGAGGGGCGATCGCAAGCATACACATACCTATATTCTATTCAAGAACTAGAGAGAGTAATAAAATTGTTACCGAAACCTCCAACGTACCTGCTCCAGTGCCACAGATAACTGAGGACCGCCGTAAATCTAATTATATTTAATTATATTTAAATATTATAAGCTTTTATAAATTTACTGCAACAATAAAATTTCTGATAATTCAATTTTATTTCTGTCAGTGAGCAAAATACACCTTACAGTGTGTCCTTAGTGCTTGTCTTTATATATTATTTGAGATTAGTGAGATACCCAAAAGAGGTGGCTTCCATATCTATATTTATTCCAAATTCGTTAAACCAGGGCATTTTTTCCTCAACGAAAAACTTTTTACGATAAATGTTTATGATGCCTTAAAGTATTAATGTCTAGATAATAATGTTAAAAGCTCTGTTGAGATGTGTTCCAAGATGGCAGGAGTTTGAAAATCTACTATGTATCGAATACTGAAGGAGAAAAAAAAGCTGGATTGTTAGTACTCTCAAGCCACATTCGATCACAAGCAGACGAAAAACCTCGTTGGAAGAAGAGATGTAAATTTCAATAAAAGGAGTTGTACATTCATTTTATTATGAGACGCGGATCCCAACCGTCGACAAAATTCTAACTAAAATCAATGAAGATCGGGATTTACCTGAAATTAAAAAGAACTGAGTTCTGGAAATTGCTCAGAGAACTTAATTTTTGCTGGGGAAAAACCAGATAGGAAATCTGTTCTTATAGATCGTCCGGAAAATGTCCGTTGGAGAAGGAAATATCTCTCTCAAGTAAAAGGTAGAGTTGCTAGAAATAACACAACTTACAAACATAGTAATTTAACTGAATTTTTAAAAGATTTTTTTGTATAAAGTTACTGCAGAAAATTGGAAAAAATCCATATAATAAAAGAATAAGAGAAAATGTGGAAACTCGATCTCATGATCGGTGAATTATAATTAATTTGAGCCAAGATATCTTCACTGACTTTGATTACTAATTAGATACGTAATATTTACCAGCGTAAACACAATTTATTATTTAAATTTTCTGTAACATATAAAAATTAATTACATTTGAAGCCTTTTTTAGGGTTTAATTGTAATTCTGCAGATGATTTAAGAAATAAATAAACTGAAAGGTCAAATATCCTAAAAATGTTTTTAATTAATAACAAAATGACCGATAGCCCAAAAAAAATATTATATGGATGAATTTATTTTTTTATATATGTTTAACTTCTTCTATTTCTGACAATGGATACTTTGTAAGTATTTAAATTATAACTTAGAAGTTTTTGAGAGAAAAAGGTTACCTTTTAGTCTGAATGTGCGTAAAATGGTTTCTATGCCAAAATTAAAAATAATAAAAATACAGTTGTGATTTGTGGTAAATATGTCAAAATTATCTATATTTTCTAATTTTGTGAATTCTTAAGAAATCATAAGAAATAAAATAATCTTATAAAAACTTTTTATTTTAGGTTTATACCGAAATGATATTCTATGCCATAAATAATTAGTGATAAAATAAACCTCCTTCCGACGCCTATGACAAGGATTAAAATCCTTTTTAACACTTCGCACATCCGAATATCTATTGTTGTCCAACCCAAATAGTTCATTATTATAAACCTGTATTTTTTATTATAAAATTTCTAACTCATTCCTATGAAAAATATATGTGTCTAACAGATTTTGTCAAAGACACCGGACTAAAGAACACAGGTAGTTTGCGAAGAAAAAAAAGGGTAAAAAATTATTAATTACTCTCTCTAGTTCTTGAATAAACTATAGTATAAGAGACAAAATCGGGTCTATTTTCCTGAACTCAAAGCCATTGGGGAGGGGGGATCGCCCCCACCGCCCCCGTTGTATCCGCACCTGGATAGATTCGCAGTGCAATTCCTAACAAAATTCATCCGGTAGGTTTTGTGTGAATCTCAAATTAAATTACGGTTTTGGAATTTTCCAATATTTTGAAAATTAGAAAATTTTAATACTTACAATACGAAATTCTGAAATGGACATTATTCTGACGTGGATACGGCCTAACCGCCTCCCTCTCCCTATACACATCAATGGTCACATCACTATATTTTAATAACAGTATAGTTTCTTACCTTTTGTTTTTCACTCGATATTTATTAAATGAGAAAAACTGGATCATTTAATCATTTATACTGAATACCCCCATCCTCCCAACAACAATTTCAAGGAATTATATACTTATTTATTTTTCTAAAAATAATTATGCTATTCTTTCCAATTATCTATGCTATTAAAATGTTATTATATTGCTATTTTTAATGCTACCGTTTATAAAAACGATATCCCCACATTATTGTTCAGACACGGAAAAAACAAATTGAAGGGATCGTTTCCAGTCTAAACGTACAATTAACGATTTCTTATAGAATTTAGTGTTTAGAATGTGAACGTAAATCACGCAACACAACTTTAATTTGACATCAATTTATGTTTGAAAACAAATAAATTATTGAGAATTTCTTTTTTATGCAATTTTTTTTATATCGAAAATTAAATTCAATAACGTTGTTAAAAGTCATGATCATGCACGTCTGCATGGGGATTTTACCATCTAAATGGGAAAAAAAAACGTAAACCATATTCATTAATCCGGTTATTACTATTATTTTTTATTAATTAAATTGGCGATAATTATCAATAATTATGATAATTAGTATTAGGGGAGTCTGAAGCAAAGTCGAAATCTTGAGGTAAAATTGTAAATCTACACGCTTGTACTCCCATACTTGTACCCAAGGTAAAGTTTGAACTTCGGCTGTCGTACGTCTGTAATTTGAAGCGCGTCACAGCTATTCGGGTATATTCGTAATTAAACTCTAAAGGTTATAGGAAATATCAAACTCTATTTATTGAGAGAAGAACAGGCATTACGTTAGGGTTCCGTAGTAGTTGTTAACGCTATTGATTTTTCTGTATATCTATAAAAGTTCATTGAAAAAGATAGAGTTTGTATCAGAAAATATATTAGAACGGTAGGATTAAATTTAGAACAAATGTATTCAATTTTCCCCACACGTGGAAGTACGCCAAATTTTTTGGCAATCTGCCTCACATTTGACTATATGGTATATCCAAGAAGAAAAAGTCAGTTATCAACTATTCAAATATACCATACTCATAGTGACGAACTTCCTATTCCAGAACCCCCACAAATATTCACTTACGAATCAGATAATAACGATTTTTCAAGAAGGAGTTACTAGGATCACGATTGCAGCAGTGGAATTAATTAGAAGACGATGTTTTAGTATATGTTTTTCGTAAACGCCATAAAAGTTTAGTACTATTTTGTAACATGGAAAAGAACTTTTCCTACAATAACATTAACGATTTATTGGTGGCTTTAAATATAAACTACAAATCAGAAATGGAGATTGTTTATAGACAGTTCAACATTGAGTTTAAAAGCAGTACTATTGCATATGGGAAATATTTTACCGTCTATTTCCTTTGGATATGCAGTTCGCATGAAAGAATCATACGACAATATGAAGTACCTATTAACAAGTATAAAATACGATGAACACCAATTGCAGATTTGTAGTGACTTAAAGGTGATTGCACTTTAACTTGGGTTGCTGCTAGGCCCCATCAAGTTTTGTTGTTTTTTGTGTGAATGGGATAAAGGCACTTCGACAATCATTAGAGCCAGGTGAAAAGAATGTACAACATATGCCATTGGTAGACCCCAAACAGATTTTGTTGCTACTACTGCATACCAAGTTCGGCCTAATGAAAAACTTTGTTAAGACACTGAATACAGATGAGCCAGCTTTTCAGTACCTGCGTCAGAAATTACCAAGGCTCAGTGAATTAAAAATTAAAGAAGATATTTTTGTTGGGCCATAGATTCGAAATATTCTGAAAGACAAACATTTTGACAGCATTCTATCAGATATTGAAAAAAATCTCATCGTATCAAGAAATGTGTTATAGTATGTCTGTAAAGATACGTTTCCTACACTCACATCTAGGCTTTTTTCCGGACAAGTGCGGAGCTGTAAGTGATTATCACGGCGACCGCTTCCATCAGGATATATCAGAATGGAGAAAAGGTACCAGGGAAAGTCGAATGCTTCCATGCTTGCCGACTACTCTTGAAAATTTGTTAGAGATGCTCCAGAAACAATTCACAAAAGGAAAGCAAAAAGGCAGGATATTTAGTGTCCCTACAAGTGCGAAAGTGTGTATTTTTTATTATTTTGTTCTTGAATATTGCAATTAAGTTTTAAATTCCATTGTCACTTTTGTGTTTAGCGCCCCAAAATCAACAAAAAAATACACTTTTCTTACAAGGTACAACAAATAAATTAAAATTTGTTACATAGTGTAATTAGTCCCCATTATTTTGAGGAATAGTGACGGTCGATATTAAATCATTAATAGTGTTACAGAAAACTAAACTATCCTCTTTTGAATAAAAAGTATTTAAAGAACTGTCACACTTTCAGTATGTTGTAGTATTAATATCAGGTTATAAAAGATTTTACTGTTTTAATCTCGACTCTAATATTATTTTTTCTTGGTTAAATTTAAATCTCTAATAAGGTCATTTAGCTCTGATTGTCAGATCAAATGTGGTTGTGTAAGAGTTGGATCTTGAAAAAGCAAGAAAGGCCGTGTTCGTTGCTATCTTTCTATAAAGAACTCGATGAATATGATGGACTTGGAAATCGTTTTGGTACGGGAATGTTAAGATAATGGGTAGCGGCATTGAAACTGAGACTACGTAGGTATATTTCATTGAATTTTTTTATTTAAAAAAAAACACTTCAAATCTATCAAGCAGAAGTTAAAGTCGTCTATGTTATTCTTTGGTTCACGTCACTACACGGGTACACCAAAAGGAAATTCTTTTCATTATAGTGACCCGTTAAATATTTATAAGCTTTAAATTGTTTCATTACTATAATTCAATAACAAAACCTTTTTCAATTTTACTAAATAAAATTTCAAAATAATTTTAATTTTAAATTATATTGAAAAAAAAATTTGTCTGTGTGCTTTGATTTGCGAGTCATTTGGATGCCCGAGGCTTTACGCCATCTTGCTGTTACGTTAATACACTCCTGTATTTTGTTTAAGTAACAGTGACAAAATAAAATAAGTTTATCAAATAATAGGATAATTTTCGTGGAACTGTATGATTTGAAAGGTTAAATGCTTTTGAGGAATTGTATATATATGAACATAATATTTGTAATTGTCTGTCAATAGCCTCAGTCAACTATTGTATGAAACAAACAAGGTTAGTTGTTGTGAACTCCTTGTAAATTCATGCTGTAGAGCTGGCCCATCTGTATTCAGGGCCTTAACAAAATTTTTCATTAGGCCCAATTTGATATGCAGTAGTGGCAACAAAATCTGTTTGGGTTCTACTAATGGCATATGTTGTATATTCTTTTCACCTGGCTCTAATGATTGTCGAAGTGCCTTTACCTGACTATCCCATTCACACAAAAAACAGCAAAACTTGGTGTACCCTAGCAGCAATCCAAGTAAAAGTGCAGTCACCTTTAAGTCGCCACAGATCTGCCATTGGTGCTAATCGTATTTTATACTTGTCAATAGGTACTTCATATTGTCGTATGATTCTTTCATGGGAACTGTATATCCAAAAGGAATAGACGGTAAAATATTTCCCATATGCAATAGTACTGCTTTTAAACTCAATATTGAACTATCTATAAACAATCACCATTTCTCTGGCTTGTAGTTTATATTTAAAAATATTATTGTAGAAAACCAAGTTCTCGTCCATGTTAAAAAACGATGTAAAGCTTTTATGGCGTTTACGACAAACATATACTGAAACATCGTCTTCTAATTAGTTCAACTGCTGCAATCTTGATCGTAGTAATTCTGCTTTACGTTTTGGAAGTTCTAAGTCTCTCACAAGATCTTCTTTCTTTCTCACAAGATCGTTTAATTTTGATTGGACTATTTTGTGAGATTGACGGTATATCTTGCTGGGTGTGAAATCAGGATCTCTTAATGTTGACGGCATATTTCCTTCTTGAAAAATCGTTGTATTGTTATTTTCCGATTCGTAAGTGAATGTTTCTGGGGATTCTGGAATAGGAAGTTCGTCACAATGACGCACACATTTTAGCGTTGACTTTTTAATTAAATGAAAATAAATGAACTTTTGCTGATAAAATTTAAAATTTTAACTTAATTTGGCCAGTCTTAAATGCCTAAACATTATAATTGAACACAAAGGAAAAATAAACTGGAGTTAAACTGAAAGTCATCTAGGCAACAGACATATCATAATGCTATTTTATTCTACTTTCATCAATTTTGAGCCCAGAATGGAGCCAAGAAATTGAATTCTTTAAAATACCTAAGATAAATTAATTTCCCTATAAATCGTGTTAAATCCAGAAAGCAAATACGTAACAAAATATAGTAAATTTGCTATCAACAGCAAAGTTATACTAACAATTCGCCAACTTAAAACCCAGTATAAAACTTAGTGGCAAATCCAGTTAATTTAGATAGAAATGAGACTTAAAACAACATACTATGGCCAGATTCAAATTTGATATTAAATACACTCGATAAGAATCAATTTTGAGCTTAAATCCTAATAAATTATGGATCAATGAAAGATGATTTTAATAAATTGCAATGAATGGATCTTATCCTGTAGTGTTATTGGGGTTTAACAGAATTCCTTCGTCGACACGTGCAAAACTGCTAAAATCCTTATCTCCAGGTTTATCCCTCTAAAAATAACTCAACAAATGCCAAACAGACAAAAGAAAAAATAACTAATAAACTACATACATTTACCGAGATAATAAATGACGTTACAGCCCAAAATCCCAAAGGATACCCGATATAAACTGAGATGGAAATCTACAGTTTTTCAGCCAAATCAAACCAAGTAAAAGTGAAAGTCAAGGTATATGGATTCGTCCTTATTTATATCAAAGACCATGCATGCTCACAACGCTATCTTTTTTTAAGCGCGTTCAATAAATTTATCAAATAAGCCAATTCATTAATCATTAGCATTTTCTGTTCAAAAATTAAATAATTACCCCAATAGTTATTTTTATTTAAAAAAATACATTTCAACCCATAGAAATTTATGCAACCCAAAAATATTTCTTCAAATGATAGTAGGCAAGAGAACCGAGATCTATCTGAAAAAAAGATAACAGTAAATTCAACGTCGATAAAAACAACCAAACACAGTATAGTAAAATATCAATAATAGTGCTCATCTGATAATCAAATGTAACTTAAAACAGTACTTTATGGAATGCCTTTATTCAAATAATTTTTGAGAAATACTTAAGTAAAAGGATAGTGTGTTTGGCCATAACGTAAATGTTTGCAACAAAAAAGGTACCGTTATATATATATATATATATATATATATATATATATATATATATATATATATATATATATATATATATATTAATTAGGCATTAAAACCTTACAAACAGAAATTTGAACCGTAGCAAAGGTCGTCCTAAAGTCCTCTTGGTGAGGACGCTAAATGCTTTCTTTTTATTGGTTATTTTAAACGATCTCAAGCATGACCAATTATATATGTTTTAACAAAAATAAATTACCTTAAAATCGTTATAAAATTTTGTTTTCGTAATGAACGGTAACTAATAAACTTTCGATAAATTTCGTCTTTATGTTAAAAATATAATTTAAAGATAATAAAAATCAGTGTAACCCAACGTTTTGTTTAGAAGATCGATGCCTTCGATGCATCAGGAGAAAATTATTATAGTAATGATTAACAAAGTAAGGGAATACGTAATAATGTGATGGACCCTGGGTGCTATAAAAAATGAAGATAGGGGAGTAGTTGTTATATTTATCCACGCGGTAGAAAAAACTATAAAGCAAAAACCAAATGAAATATTATGGTTGTAAAAAAATCAAAAAATAATGCTTCAAAAATTCTATATTTTTAAATTTTAACATATGTAATTTTGCAAAATACTAAATAAGAATTTTTAGATAACTTTACATAAATAGAAAAATTATTAGCAGGAAATATGGTTTATACACCACCAAAGTTGATAATGTATTCATTAGCTTTACAAGTCATTAGACTTCCTGGATCATCATAAGCATAACTATAAGCATTAGGGCAAGCGTTTTTAAACGGAGCAGCATAGTCTGTAGGCCAGTCAGATCTCTGACAGGTTTCTCGTGTATCGTGAGCACCTTTACAACAGTATTCATCGGTATTAAACGCCAGGCATGCTGATTTGCATGCTACAACTTGATCGCCATTCTTTTGTTGAAGTTCTGGTGGGCACTGGTCGTTTACATTGTTACCACATTCGCCTTTTTTGCAACTAGTGTCGCTACCGTCACTTTGGCCGTTCACTGGTTCGATCTGAAAATAGAAGTGGATTAGAATTTTCATGGAACAATCTATAGACTATAATCAATTTAAAAGGAACCGATGCTGCCTAAAATGATTAAGATAGTTTTTCATAATTTTTTTAGTCTATCAATAAAATTTAGTTCTACGATATCAGAATTGAATTCACAATGTTTTTTATTAACATTTTTTTTAGATTTCTTGGAAACATTGATGATTTTTTCCATTTGTTACTGTACTCAAATGAGCCTGACTCCGGAATGTTTAGTAACTCGTTTTATAGCATTTTGTAAGGTTTTTCTTTTGACTCTACACAATTTTCTTGAAAAAGGTAGGGAGATAAAGATGATGGACCACGTGGATAAATATTAGCATCTTCTTCCTTATATTCATTTTTTTTCTAGCGCCCAGTGTCCATTGCGTTCTATTATTACATATTCTTTCACCTCATTCATAATGTAGTAATTTTCTTCCAGTTCAACATTTTAAATGGAAAAAAGATGACGAGAGAAGGGCATTAATTGAAAGAATATATGGTACTAACTAATTAATTTTGATTTCGTTCAGAAGAATATTATTGATGATGCATAGGTATATTTTCACTGAACAAACTGTTGTTTGGTCTGATACAGATATACAGGGTGAGTCAACGATTGGATGAAGTAGGTTTGTGCCTTTTCGGTGAAATTAACAAAGAAACTATACTTATTGTTTGATACAGTTTATTTTTACGCAGATTTTAAAAATATTTAGGACTCTACAGGGTGAGCCAAAAAACTAGGACAGCATAAAGTTGCATTTTTTTAAATAGAACACCCTATATACGAATCGTATTTTCGATTTAGCTTATAATTTTAAATCTTTTTTATTAAGGGTTTACTATAACAAAACTTTATAGTTTCTGAGATAATTAAGTTTAAAGAAAAAAATTCACATTTTCAAGCATCAATTCAATCCTAAATAACGTTTTCAATTTTGTGACAAATATATTCAAATTTGGAATTTAGCAAGGCCAAGGACAAGCTAACATAATTTCTACCTAATATTTGCAATAAAAGCTACAGGGTGTTGAACACATCGGCTCAAATTTCAACAAGTATAAATGAATAAATATCTTTTTTTTTTAAATGGTACACCCTGTATATTTTCATGTTATTTAATAGAATAATAAAAACCCTAAAAGTTTTGTTCAATATATCCTATACCTATTTATAATAGTTTTTGAGATATTTCAGTTTTTATTATTTTCCATACTTTTTTACAGAAATTACCTATTAAATACTGAGATTAATTATTTCTTTTTAATAAGTGTTCGAATAAACGACCCTCTTGTGCAATGCACAAATTTAGTCTTTTTTGCAGATTTTCTCGGACT
This sequence comes from Diaprepes abbreviatus, assembly GCA_034092305.1. Taxonomy (NCBI): domain Eukaryota; kingdom Metazoa; phylum Arthropoda; class Insecta; order Coleoptera; family Curculionidae; genus Diaprepes; species Diaprepes abbreviatus. The sequence continues at coordinate 6,686,443 of JASJET010000071.1, read as the reverse complement.
CTGGACAAAATTAGTGGCGTTATTGTTCTAAAGGTATCCCTAATCCTGTTTCGCATATCTTCCACTGTTGTTGGTGGATTAACATACACCTTATTTTTAATATAACCCCATAGGGAGAAATCTAATGGGGTGATGTCGCAAGACCTTGGTGGCCACTCAATGAAACCCCCACGTCCAATCCATTTTTGCGGATATCGTTGGTCCAAAAACGCACGAACTTCACGATGGTAATGCGGAGGCGCACCATCGTGCTGGAACCACATACTGTCGAGCTCATCCCTATCGAGACCTTGAAGCAGTTGGGGTAGTTCTTCTTGTAGAAAGTTCAGGTAACTATGGCCATTTAGTGGTTCATTAAAAAAGTGGGGTACAATAATTCGATTATGATGAATACCACACCAAACATTTAATGACCAGTGGTTTTGATGTTGCTCCTCTCTAATCCAAAATGGGTTTTCTGTAGCATAATAATGCATGTTGCGTCTATTTACGGCTCCGTTACTTCTAAAAGTAGCTTCATCACTAAACATTACCTTGCATAATAAATTTGGATTTAATTGAATCTCCGCATTTATTGTACGACAAAAGTTTACACGACTTCCAAAATCCTGTTCATGCAATTCTTGGTGTAATTCCATGTGATATGGATGATACCTATATTTCTTGGTAGTACGATTAGCGGTGGATTGTGATGTTTCACATAATGCTGCTAACTGACGGCTACCAATATAAGGATTTTCCTGAACATTTAACAATACTTGTAGTTCTTTTTCTTCATTAGTTACTGGTTTGTTGATCACTTTACGTTTTGGATAATCAACAGTACCAGAAGAATCAAATCTTTGCATTAAGTTTTGAAAAGTATGGGTATTAGGCTGGCGTCGAACAGGATACTTCATTTTGCAAATTCTTTGAGCAAGAAGGCAATTTTTTTGAGCCTCTCCTATTGTATAAATCATATCTATTAACTCATTCTTTGGAAAATTCATTATACAATATAAGATGAATGCAAAAAAAAAACCAAACTACACTACATAAAAACCAAAAGAAGCGATTGCGGCTATAAATTTGACACACAGAAAAATGTTCTTTTACATTGTTTTTGCCATGGCTACTATGATAATGAAGACTATTTCTGTAAAAAAGTATGGAAAATAAAAACTGAATATCTCAAAAACTATTATAAATAGGTATAGGATATATTGAACAAAACTTTTAGGGTTTTTATTACTCTATTAAATAACATGAAAATATACAGGGTGTACCATTTAAAAAAAAAGATATTTATTCATTTAATCTTGTTCAAATTGGAGCCGATGTGTTCAACACCCTGTAGCTTTTATTGCAAATATTAGGTAAAAATTATGTTAACTTGTCCTTGGCCTTGCTAAATTCCAAATTTGAATATATTTGTCACAAAATTGAAAACGTTATTTAGGATTGAATTGATGCTTGAAAATGTGACTTTTTTTTAAACTTAATTATCTCAGAAACTATAAAGTTTTGTTATATATATTGTATAAGCTAATTCGAAAATATGATTCTTATATAGGGTGTTCTATTTAAAAAAATACAACGTTATGCTGTCCTAGTTTTTTGGCTCACCCTGTAGAGTCCTAAATATTTTTAAAATCTGCGTAAAAATAAACTGTATCAAACAATTAATATAGTTTCTTTGTTAATTTCACCGAAAAGGCACAAACCTACTTCATCCAATCGTTGACTCACCCTGTACAACAACAATGTTTTGCTGCCAATGAGATAAAAACGAAACTTACGGGATTACGTCTCAAAGCTAAGGATAATTGTAAATATCAGTTGTTTATGAGCATAAATCATCATCTTCATTTGTTTGACAATCTCCAACAGATCGCCTATAAGTGCCCTCTTTTTTTCTGTGAACCCTGTTACGTAAACTGGCCGTACGTAGTGATTGTCACATGAGGAAATTAGTTTCTACTGTTTCCAAAATTTCGAGATGCCAAAGATTATATAACAAATATAATACCAACAATTTATTACAAACTGGTATCTACTGCTATTTTATTAAATTTTATCAGTGATGTTATATTCATCAAATAATAGCACAAGCCTACTAGGTTTTTTGATCTGGAGATCTTTCCCGAAGCAATTTGCTGTGTTGAATTCGAATCCGCTATCAAAATTAGTTCATCACATCAGGATTTTGAGATATTTGAGGTTATGTACTCGAAAAATGGGTTATTGGCTATCTTTGAAGTTATGCACAGGATGCATTTTCTGGTATTTTTTCTAGTTGCATCATTTAGTACTCCCTTCAAAAAGGGCTATTAAGCGGTCATCTACGATCTTTCTTGCGAAGTTACTGATATCTTAAGATATGGAATATATCTCAACAACGTCTAGAGCCTTCGTATTAACCCTTTGAGGTATACATTTCTCTCCTCTATACACTTGACTCAAAAATTTTAATTTGTGGGTTTCTGAGGTCAGTGAGTACGAATGTGAAGACATAAAATTGAAATTTTCATTTTCTATTTAGCGGATTCAAAAGAGCTCATCAAAATTTACAAAAAATTATACCGGTATCTAAAAAATTTCATTTGGGAGTTTTCGGAATCGCCCATTACAAATATTATGCCAGATTATGGAAATGTTGGAATATTGGTCTATAAAAAATTATTAACCTAAACTTAAAATGACTGTAACTTTGCAATAAAGAGATCTTATGTTACCGCTCAATAGCTTATTTTGAAAGGTAAATGAAGTATCAAATGATGCAACTAAAAAAAAGGGCCAAAAAAATTTTGTGCATCCTGCCCACCACTTCAAGGTGGACAAAAAACCCATTTTTCGAATGCATAACCTCAAATGTCACACTGAAACTATAACGCACTCAGCAAAGTAAAAACATATTAAGATGATTTAAAAGAGGTGATAATTCTTTACTGGTTTTGGTAAAAAAAGGCTTTAAAACCCAGTCAAATTTATTAAAATACAGAAAAGTAACCTGTTAACTATACAAGTAACCTGCAAATTTCTGTAGACCCAGTTTACCGTAGTGATAATTAGATGCCACTTTTTCGATCCGAGGTTGTATAGTTTGGATAGCCCTTTATCTACCTTAAACCCGCCAAGTGATCTATGTATTAAATTTTAGAATAACATACCGAAGCTTCAATGTTGTATCCGTCCACTAAAGAAACGTCATAGTTGTCGAGACCGCCGTCACCTTTCAAAGTTATTTCAACGAGAGTTACTGGTGGAACTCCGCCTGAACCGGCACATTCAAGTTTATCACCGCAATCACCTATAAAAAATATTTTAAATGCGTAAGGTTTGATGACATTTTTGAGATTTGATAACACTATATGATGCAAGGTGACATCGTTGGTTATGTCAGGAATTTAACATTATTACAAAAATGTCTGCGTCATTACTGACTATGAAATTAACATGAGAATGTTACATCAATAATTATGATATTTTATACCGAGTTTCTCCGATCTACTGAAAATCTGTCGCCTATTTTCAGGCAAGATTCTACGCCTCCCATTTTTTTGGCATCAAAATTACATGTGAAAAGTCCTTTGTAAATGATTCAGTGTCATAGATAACCTTTATTGCCGTTCTATGGATTTGTCATTATTAAGGATTAAACTTTACGGGACTCGTTACGAAATTGTTACTAGTTAAACTTGAATTTGTTGAGCAAATTAATTCAGTATTGAAGTTTCATCTCAAATACATTTTGATGTCACTTGAGTAATAATGTTGCCGCGAAATATTCATGCAATGCATCAGAATCATTATCATAAGGTCGGTATATCGTTTGAACCATGACAAACAATTTTTCTGGATGAAATTACGGAATTTCGACCAAAAACTTCGTCGCGTTAATATCGTCTAGCAATTGCTGAATGAAATCAACATTGATCCAGAACTTCTTAAAAAGATTATAATAGGTGAAGAAACATGGGTGTATGGGTATGATGTTAAAACCAAGGCCCAATCAATCCAATGAAAGCTGCCTGAAGCGCCAAGAACGAAAAAAAATCGAAATTTCAATCAAATGTGAAGGTTCTTCATACTGTTTTCTTCGATTTCAATAGTGTAGTGAATTATGAGTTCCTGCCCTATGATTGTATGGAGAATAAGGAATACTACTTAGATATTATGTGCCGTTGGCCTGTGGCAAATCCGCTCGAAATATTTGCATGACGATAATGCTCCCACGGCTTTTGTCAAATTGAAAATCATGGTTATTGGGTTTAGACCATGTCAATTTAATACATTTTTCATGTTCCTTAAGCCTAGTGGATATAGATCATCCTGTTTCACCTACATAAACTTTACCACAAGATCAAGTATCTCATAAACGTCTTCTATTTGTGATGGTATTACGTCCTTTGGTGACTTCGAACATCGTTTAATTTTCTTTGTGTTGAAAATTGTCCGAATGTTTGATTTTCGGAGCAATTTGGCAACCTTGTCGGTGGTTCCGTGTATGTAAGGAAAGATAACACTGTCCATTTATAACATTTTGTTACGTAGTTGGGTTCTTATATTTATCAATAGAACGTCCAATAGCTTCAGCACAATATCCGTTGCCTGTCAGATCAGTAGTCAGTTTTTCTGTTTCTCATTTCAATGATCATTCATTACATATTGAAAGAACTCTATGTACCAAAAAGTTAATGCCAGATTGTTTTTGAGAAGGATGATGGTGTGATGTTGCATTGAAATAAATATTTGTTTGTGTTTGTTTTCTGTTCACAGAATGCCTTAATTTACCATTATCTTTTCTTTGTACTGGTACATCGAGAAAGGGAAAGGCATCCCTTGATTCAGTTTCCATAATGAATTTTATGCCAGAGTGTTGACTTAGATAATCCAGGAAATTGTGGAAGTTATCTGCGCCATAATAAAGACACTAAGATCAGACACCACAAACAAGATTAACTTACAGCCAATCCCAATCAAAAAGTGGATAACCCATTATCAAACGCAGCTTACCGAAGACCGACAAGAGTACCTCGTTAACTCCTCAAGACGGTACAACGTACAAGGCCACTATATAGAGGTAACAAAGGAGATGGTATGTAGGGCTGTGGATTCATTGAAAAAAAGGAGAGCAGCTGGACCGGAAGGAATACCTGCTGAACTGTTAAAGAACGGTACTGAAAAACTAACATCCTTTCTTCAAGAATTATTTAACAGACTCCTAAATAATAATGATCCTAACCCAACTATATGGAAAAAAGGCTGGATAACACCAATCCATAAAAAAGGAAGACGCGATGAATGCTCAAACTATAGATGTATAACTGTAACCAGCACAATGAGTTGAGTATACGAAAAACTGCTTAGAAACATCGTAGAAACAGAATATGGCTCCCAAGAAGTTGAAGAACAAGCAGGTTTTAGAGCTGGCCGATCGTGCGTAGATCATATATGTAGTTTAACCCAACTTAATAAAAAGAAGATGGCAAGAAATCGAGAGGTTCATCTGCTTTTGTTGACCTCACAAAAGCATATAATACAGTGCCAATCCAAAAATTATGGCACATGATGGAGAAGTCTCCAATTAACAATACAGCGATCCAAGCCATCAAACAGCTATGCAACCAAGCATTCTCCAGAAATAAGATCGGCAATAACTTATCAAAAAGCTTTCATGTGACCATGACCTTCGCCAGGGATGTTGTTTATCACCAACTCTCTTTAAAATCTACCTCAATGAAGCTTTAAAGAACTAGAGAAGATCATGCCGTAGAATGGGAATAGAATTAAATAATGACACCCATTTATATACGCTTCATTTTGCAGATGACCAAGTGGTAGTGACCCAAGATAAAGAAGACCTCGAATTTATGACGAGGAAACTATTTAAAGAATACGCAGAATGGGGATTAACCGTCAACTGCAGTAAAACTAAATACATGTGTATCGGTGGAGAAGAAACAGATTTGGAAGTGGATGATAATATCATAGTAAAATCTTGTTCTGATTATACCTACCTTGGAACAAAGATCAATCAAAGTGGACGAACTGAAGAGGAAATATTGGAGCGAATAACTAAAGGAAAAAAACTATCGGATGCTTAAACTCACTATTATGGCCAACAAACATCTCCAAGGAAAGAAAAATCTTTTATACAATGCAATATTTAAAAGCGTTGTATTGTATGGATGTGAAACATGGCAGATAAATAAAACTTTAGAACGTAAACTACTGGCTCTTGAAATGGACTTATGGCAAAGATCTTCCGGAAAGTCAAGGATCGAACGTATAACCAACGAGAGAATTAGAGAGATTATGGGCGTAAAGAAAACTATTCTCGATGAAATCGAACAACGTCAACTGGTATGGTATGGACATGTGGAGAGAATGACGGACGAACGTCTACCAAAGCAAAACCTAAAATGGAGACCAAATGAAAACATAAAATGAGGAAGAGCAAAAGTTACCTGGATTAAGGGCATTAACCGAGCCATGTCCGAAAGAAATTTACTTCCAGGGGATTGGGAAGACCGAAAACAATGGAGACTGGAAACCGGAAAGCGTAGAACGCTTTGAAACCGTATATATATATATATATATATATATATATATATATATATATATATATATATATATATATATATATATATATATAGATCCTTGAAGATGCCTCGTGCAATCGTAGGCGAAATTTTGGTTAATAATTCCGATAAACCCAAGAAGCATAATAATGTTTCCATTTACACCTTACGCTTTGCTCGAAATTTTTTGGCAACAGCACCGTTATGTTGCTTCAACCTCTTTATTCGCCGGATATGATCCCCTGTGACTTCTTTCTAGTCCCGAGACTGAAGAAAGCCATGAAAGGACAAACTTTTTCCACCATTGATCAGATCAAATCAGAATTGTTAAAGAAACTGAAAGCCATACTGAAACTGAGTTCCAGAAGTGTTTTCAAGATTAGAAAAGTGTATTATATCTAAAGGGGAGGATTACTTTGAAGGGAACAAAATTAATATTGATGAATAAATGAAGATTTTTTAAGATAAACTCAAAATGTTTTTATTTTTTGATCAACCCTTATATGTTTGATTGATATTTGTAATATTTGTTTTCTCCTTTAAATGTTTACGATAATTTAAATTTGAAGTTTTTGTACTGATTTTTATTTTTTTTTTTTTTAATTTTCAAAGAATAGAGCAATAAATACAAAAATGATTTAAAAAAAAGTTAATTTAGTGCTTAATTATAACCTACAACTGAGCTAATTTCATGTTTGCGTGTCATGTAGGAATAACTTATAGTTTCGGCAATCTTCTGCTCGGAAATAAACAGAACTTTTAAAAAATCTTGCATAAAACGTTATTTATTCATCAATATCTATTTCGTCCTCTTCCAAGTAATTTATGCCAATGTGCTTTCCAGTCTTCCAACACCCCTGCATACACTCTTTGTAGTATGACCTTAAGTTCACATAGCGAGTTTCCTTTTACCTTTTCAATGCTGTCTAAATGGTGTCCTTACAGTGGAAGCTTCGAAAACGAGAAGTAGTCATGATGCGATAGCAGACGAAGACGGTGCATATTGATTTTTGACTAAAAATCCATGTAGTGAACTGTGAGCCAGTGCCAAGTTTCCGCCTTTTTTAGAGTAACACCTCATAATGGAAATAATATTTCTTATTAACTATTTGGCTCTCAAGAATGAATTTTTACTCAACCACGCCTTTATAATTGAAGCAACCAGTGGGCATGACTTTTTGACTTTCCTTGACGTACTCGTTTTGCCTTTGCTCATCTTTCAGTTTCCATTTCAGCCTATTTTCGAGAAAATTAAATGCGAGAAACGACGACTTTGCTGCCCAATTCTTAGACTAAAATCACGTGGTTTTAAGTTCTTGCGGTTCCCAACTCATGTACTACAATGTGTCACAGCTAGTCCGTCTCCGCATCTGTGAGTAATTCACACACTTTCTTTAGTAATTTGAAGGGTCTTACCTGGTATACACCATGTTAAAAAAAATGAAATATACCTGGTGGTTTAATATTTATATGTCTTCTTCTTCTTTTTCTTCCTCTTGTTATAGGCTTACAGCCTGTTTTTCCAACTCAATCATTCATCTCATTTGATGTTGAAATCCAGGACTCTCTCCATTTTTTAGGTGGCCTACCTATTGGTCTTCTGGTTTCCGGTGTCCCATCTCGGGCGATTCCCGCTATCCTATTTTGCGCCATTCTTCCTACGTGCTCATTCCAGGCTCTTCGGCGCTTCCACCCCATCTTACTATATCCTGCATTCCATGTTCCTCGCGTATTGTTGAATTGCGTATGTGATCTCTTAATGTGTATCCCGATATTCTTCTTAGTACTTTCATTTCGGCAGTTCTTAAAATTGATTTTGTTTTTCTGTTGTCAGCTCTCGTCTCTATTGCGTACGTCATTATAGGTCGAATACAGGTCTTGTAGATTTTTGTTTTTGCGTCCTTGCTCATGTATGTGTTGTGCCATATTATATCCGCCAGGCTTCCTGAGATTTGCCTTGTTTACTTAGTTTCTTACTTCTCTTGTTCTGTCTTGGTTTGCGGATATCTCAACTCCTAAGTAATTAAAGGTCATGAGTTTGTTCCATTGGTTTGTCATCCGCTACTAGTTTGCATCTTAAGGGCACTTTGCTTATTACAATTGACTTAATTTTATCGATGGATATTTTCATGTTGAATTGCTTGCTTACGATGTGGAATGCAAATAGAAGTCTTTGGAGATCGTTTTCATTTTCCGAGACTATGACGGCGTCATCAGCGTAACATATTATTGTTATTTCCCTCGTATTCATTCTGTACCCTGGTGCCGCTCTTTTGACGTTCTCAATAATTTGGTCCATTACTATGTTAAACGGTAAAGGACTCAGAGAGTCCCCCTGTCGTATGCCCGACGCTATCGGTACATCCTTAGTTAGGTTGCCGCTTACTGAGATTTATGTTGTGGTGTTGGAGTTTAGCTGTTCAACTATGTTAATTAAATTGTTTGGGATGCCTTTAATTCGCATTATTTGCAGAATATCATCCAGTCTCACCCTATCAAAGGCTTTAGTGAGATCTATAAAGCACATAAAAGCCGGCTTAGTAAATTCAATAGATTTCTCTGCTATCTGTCTTACGATGAATATGGCATCTACTGTAGATTTGTTTCTGCGGAAACCTTGCTCTTCTTCTGATATTCTGCAATAGTCAGTTATTATACATTCAAGGATTTTGGTGAATAATTTCATTATTGAATTTAATAAAGTTATTCCTCTATAGTTTTCCGTGATTTTCTTATCACCCTTCTTGAAAATAGGTACTGTTATACTTTTCTTCCATCTCGGGGTATCTCTTGGTCTTTAATTATTTTGTTAAAGAGTTTTGTTAGTTCTTCGTGTAATGCATTTCCACCATATTTAATTAGTTCGTTGGGAATATTGTCGGGTCCTGGGGCTTTTCCCGTTTTTAATTTGGCTATCGTGTCTTTCGTGGTTTGGAGGCTTACTTCCTTGGTGTATTCGTCATATTCACATGCATTTTCGGGTGGGTAGTTGTTCTGTTGTGATTGATCTGTATTTCTATATAGTGTTTTAAAGTGTTCTTCCCATTCGTGCTCAGAAATTTTTTGGGATTGTGTATATTCGTTTATATCCTGTTTCCTTCTTCTGATCATGTTCCATACCTTCTTTTGCGCCCCGTACAAGTCATGTTCCATATCTACTGTGAACCTTCGCCAATATTCGTTTTTGACTTGTCTTATGTCGGCGTTTACTCTGATTCTTATTTCTTTGTATCGTTTGTGTTCTGTTTCTGACTTGTTATTTCTGTATCGGAAGTACGCCTGTCGTTTCTCTGCTGCCAATGATTTCACCTTAGGAGTATACCAGTGCTTAGCTGACGGCTTAGAATTTGTGTTGACTTCTCTGTATCCCAATGCTTCCTCGGCCGATTTATCTACATTTCCTCTGATTTTTCCCCAGCTTTCTTCAACATCATCTGAATCTTTAATAGAGTTGTCTTTGATCCTTTCTGCAAGTCTCTTTTTATACAAGTCTTTGGTTGATTCATCACTTACCGATTCAATGTTTAATTTATTTTTAATATTCGGTGCCTTTTTCTTTTTGTGTTGTATTTTAAGTCTTAATTTGCATAGTACCAATTTATGATCGGATCCTATTTCTGCAGATGTTAAGCTACGGACGTCTAATACTTGTATTGGATGTAAAACTTTATTGATATCAAATAATCTATTATTTAATTTTGTCCTCTGGTATTTTGCCAGGTTATGTTGTGTTGAGGCTTATGGGGGAAGAATGTATTATTTATTCTCATGTTGTTGCTTGTGCAGAAATCAATCAAGATTTTGCCATTTTCGTTAATATGGTCTTCGTTGTACTTGTTTTTGATCCCATCTATCACTTCATTGCCTATTCTTGCATTCAGGTCACCCAATATTAGAGTCTTTTCATCCGATGGTATTTTGTGGATTTCCGTTTGCATTGTCTCATAAAAGATGTCTTTTTCTTCTTTTTTCCTACTGCTGTCTGGGGCATATACACTGAGGATATGAATTTTTTCTGAGCCTGTTTTCAATGTGATCCTAAGAATGCGTTCGTTGACGTAGTGGATGTCATCAATATGATCTTCGTATTTCTCTTCTATCAATATCGCTACTCCAGCTATTGCTCTTTTTTGTTTCTCCACTCCACTGTATACTAATATGAATCCAGGTACTTTTAGGGTGCCCTTGCCTTTTCGTTTGGTTTCGGAAATTGCGCATATGTCAATCTTATGATGTTTCATTTCCATGAGTACGTCTTGGTTCTTTGTTTGCCATGACATTATATTTCAGCAGGCCATTCTCAATATCTCCTTTCTCCAGTTATGTTTATTCTTTGATGTTTTGTTATTCATTGCCCTTTTTCGTGCCAGGTCTGTTACCGTTAAATCCGTCCTTTTCCGAGGCTGATCGTTGGATTTTTGAGCGATGATTCTTTTTCCATCAGATAGGCTGCTACCCTCATCTGAAAACCCTCCTCCTTTATCCGGGCTTGGGACCGGCAGTGATAGTGAGCTACTCAATCCACCCACCAACTAACCCAGGCGGAGTTATATGTAAAAAATTTAATTCCATTGCAGCTCTTTGGGAGCCCATGTCTCCGAAAAGGAGGCCTATACAAAAAAAGTTAATATGGACTTTTAGTATTCCTTTCAAGTGTTTTTTCACATCCGGGAGATTTCCCACATTTTCCCGGACACCCTGTATAAATATAAAATACATAAACAGATACATATAAACACCACACCGAATATTACCTGTTACACAATGATTAGTTTGATCGTCACATCCAGTTCTGCCCCAAAGTCTTCCTTGCCAATTATCCGGAGCTAAGACTGTTATCTAAAATGTGAATAACAAAAAAAAAGAGTGAAAATATCTAGATTGATAAAATTATGATTTAACGCAGAACAAACAAAGATAAAAAGCTGTTAAAAACATATGATAGAATTAAAGACTCGAAGAAGATAGAACAGGAACAAAATTGTAATTATTATATAATAGGAAAACCTAACAGAATACAGTAATAGCTGTGTTAAGGTTAATCCTTTTTATCACGTGGTTAAGCTTCCATATGAAAAAGGTTCAGAATTACGGTAGGAGGAGATAAGTTACGTATAATACAAAAAATTCAGCTGTACATGAGCTAAAATTTAATCAGTTTAAACTGTAATGGAACAAATATTAATTATTTTTCATTATTCAATGTCAACTATTTTCTGTTAAAATAAATAATTAAATAATCACTCTTTGAATAGATATTCCGTGGGAACAGGGTAGTTATATTATTTATCACTATCCACGAAGGTCTAAAGGAAGAATAAATCAGTTATCGAACTTAACTTTTATGATCTTTGTCGTTTAAATGTTTTCTTAAAAAAATACATAAAGTCAGTTAATTTATGAAGACGTAAAAGACCCTCTCTTAGAATTGCCTATAAATCCGTCCAAGTAATCCTGCCCTGGTTAAGTATATAAAACCAGATGTGATAAGGGTAGTTTTAACATATGGTATGTGGAATACCGTTAAAATGTTTTAAATTATTGAACGATTTTCACATTATTAGGAAAGAAAAGAATGATCAAATAAACTCACTATAATAGAAATATATCGTTTGGCCATTTGTAAAAAGAATTATGATTAATAATTGTTTTTTCTATTCACAAGAAATAATGAGTTAAGATGTTCATTGCCAAAACAGCAAAGAAAAGTGAATAGTTTTTTTTACAGTCTTTAACATAGATTCTTTTAGTTATAGAAAGAAATAGAATAGTTTTATCAATTGTGATATAAAAATTAAGATTAAGATGCTCACAGATGCCAATTCGGGAATCAAACATCTGGTATAGTACAGCTAACGCCCTTAGTAAGAAAACTCCCAAATCTTCGAACTTTAAGGGAAGAAATTTACCGGGTTCCATCTTGTAATTTGGGTACAAACTGGAAACAAAGGGAGAGGGGGTGTAAGATTTGAATACACTCTTTTAAGGAATAGTAAATTTTAGTTCCAATCTGAAATTCGAATAAGGGTGATCGGTACCATTCTATAAGCCCAGTGCCGTAGTGTATATTTGGCGGGAATGAAGGTTTTCTTTGTTTGATTTGTTTTTGATTTAATTCGGGAAGTTAAGGGAGTATCATGTGTTATTTTAGTGGGGAATTTCGCGATTTTCATATGGTTCGATTAAGTAATATAAATAGCTGTTTTTCGCGTTTTATTTCTTTTTTTTTTTGTTTAATATTTTATTAAGCTATTTATACCTGTTTTTCCAAAATTGGGTTTTACGTTTTTGGTTAAAATAACGGCCGAGAAGAGCAATTATGTTAGTTTTCGTAATTGTTATTAGTTTTAAGTTTCTCATTGTAAATAGTTCGTTTTATTCTATTTATTTTGTTAATAGACTAAGTGTTTTGAGAAACTTGTTTTATTCAATTTAATTAAAACCTTCACGCGAATTAACTTGCGGGCGCGCTGCTGCGAGATCTACAAAGCAAGAGATGTCTACTGACCAACTAATTAACAGCCTTTCCTGAGTCCTGAAGATCTGAGTCATGGTTGTGGTAAGCTTTAATAACCGTAGTGTTTGGTACTAAAGCTGCAAGAGAGAAGTTGAACGACCAGACTATGAAATTTTAATTGTAGGTTATTAAAATAGTTACTAATTAATATGGGACAAAAATGATTATAGATAAGATAATTAACGCTACCTCAATATGTCATCGGCAAGAATCTATAATCAAATTCTGTCACAAAACCAACCTGTTGTATTTAGTGTGAAAAATTCTGCTGTTATACATATTTTTTAATATCCATATAAAGTGTGGCCAGTAAAATCCGCATCATATGGGATTTTATTTATTTATTTTTTTTTTGATTTATAGCTTTATTCGAAATTTGACTTTATCAACAATGTCTGCTTCCATTGAGATGAAAATTACCCAAAAAAAAGTAGGGTTTTATCTCAAAATATCGAAAAAATTATTATAAGAAATTTTTCTAAATGCAATTTTTAGCCCATATGCAAAATTTCAGCTGTATAATATAATTTAGATTTTTTGCCCATTTTTTGTAAGTTGCACCACTGTTGCAAAATAAGACTCAATACAACCTACATAAAACTTTTTAGTTTTGACAATGCTTCATCTCAAACATATTTTGTTTAAAGTATCCCCATATTAAATGTGTGTTTTTCCCCAAAATCTAAATAGGGATATTAAAATTTGGTCACACGTGATGCAACGTTTATTTATTATTGACCTTGTACCAGGTAACTTCATAAAATAACTATATTTGAAAAAGTAGTTTGTTTCTAAAAGTAATACACATTTATATTAAGAAAATAGTTTAATTAAAAAGACTAAAATTTTCTAATTAAAAATCATAATATAAAAATTAAACGCTTTTAAAATTACATCTTTTTAACTGATAACAAGCTATTTTTGGTATTTGATTATTAAATTAAAAACAATCCAAAAACTTATAATTTAAATTACATTTCTGTGTGCCTTCCATTGCGTTCAATACAATTGTCCTTCTTGACATATCTTTAAGGAAGTTTCTGATATTAATTATTTCTAAAATACAGTTTCGAATCACCGTTTCCAAATGATCAGCTGATGACACTGTGTACTTGTTCATCTTAATTATAATGTGTATGACTTTAAGACACAAACTACGTTTTTAAAAATAGTTATTTTATGAAGTTACGTTATACAGGGCAAAATTTTAATAGCCTTATTTGGATCTTGTAGAAAAACACGCATTTAATATGGCGTTACTTTAATCAAAATATGTCTGGGATAAACAAGGAAATTGGAAGGGGATGGAAAATTACACAAATGCCCAAAAAAGTGTTCCACCATGCAGAAAATAAATGTCATAAATTGACATCGACTGGCTATGTGGAGCATTCATGTAGTGCATTATGTCTCCGGGCTTATCAGATTTTCTTTCCCCTTGCCCCTTGAGCACCACTAAAAATTTTTGGTGTATAAAGCCCTAACAGTCATTTAAATACCTGGGAGCAAACATCACCAGCAATAGAAACTTAAAAGCAGAAGTTCAAGAACAAACAACCAAAGCTGCCGTAATGTCAGGATACCTACGTGATATTATATGGAGAAATAAACATATGACGACACAAAGTAAGATCACAATATATAAGACCTGCATACGACCCTGGGTTAGTTGGTGGGTGGATTGAGTAGCCCACTAACTATCACTGCCGGTCCCAAGCCCGGATAAAGGAGGAGGGTTTTCAGATGAGGGTAGCAGCCTATTTGATGGAAAAAGAATCATCGGTCAAAGATCCAACGATCAGCCTCGGAAAAGGACGGATTTAACGGTAACAGACCTGGCACGAAAAAAGACAATGAATAACAAAACATCAAAAAATAAACCTAACTGGAGAAAGGAGATATTAAGAATGGCGTGCTGGAATATAATGTCATGACAAACAAAGAACCAAGACGTACTCATGGAAATGAAACATCATAAGATTGACATATGCGCTATTTCCGAAACCAAACGAAAAGGCAAGGGCACCCTAAAAGTACCTGGATTCATATTAGTATACAGTGGAGTGGAGAAACAAAAAAGAGCAATAGCTGGAGTAGCGATATTGATAGCAGAGAAATACGAAGATCACATCACATTGAAGACAAGCTCAGAAAAAATTCATATCCTCAGTGTATATGCCCCAGACAGCAGCAGGAAAAAAGAAGAAACAGACATCTTTTATGAGACAATGCAAACGGAAATCCACAAAATACCATCGGATGAAAAGACTCTAATATTGGGTGACCTAAATGCAAGAATAGGCAATGAAGTGATAGATGGGATCAAAAACAAGTACAACGAAGACCATATTAACGAAAATGGCGAAATCTTGATTGATTTTTGCACAAGCAACAACATAAGAATAAATAATACATTCTTCCCCCATAAGCCTCAATACAAAATAACCTGGCAAAATACCAGAGGACAAAATTCAATAATAGATTATGTGATATCAAATAAAGTTTTACATCCAACACAAGTATTAGACGTCCGTAGCTTAACATCTGCAGAAATAGAATCCGATCATAGATTAGTACTATGCAAATTAAGACTTAATATACAACACAAAAAGAAAAAGCCACCGAATATTAAAAATAAATTAAACATTGAATCGGTAAGTGATGAATCAACCAAAGACTTGTATAAAAAGAGACTTGCAGAAAAGATCAAAGACAACTCTATTAAAGATTCAGATGATGTTGAAGAAAGCTGGGGAAAAATCAGAGGAAATATAAATAAATCGGCCGAGGAAGCATTGGGATACAGAGAAGTCTAAGCCATCAGCTAAGCACTGGTATACTCCTGAGGTAAAATCATTGGCAACAGAGAAACGACAGGCTTACCTCCGATACAGAAATAACAAGTCAGAAACAGAACACAATCGATACAAAGAAATAAGAAACAGAGCAAACGCCGACATAAGACAAATCAAAAACGAATATTGGCGAAGGTTCACAGTAGATATGGAACATGACTTGTATGGGGCACAAAAGAAGGAATGGAACATGATCAGAAGAAGGAAACAGGATATAAACGAATATACACAATCCCAAAAAATTTCTGAGCACGAATGGGAAGAACACTTTAAAACACTATATAGAAATACAGATCAATCACAACAGAACAACTACCCACCCGAAAATGCATCTGAATATGACGAATACACCAAGGAAGTAAGCCTCCAAACGACGAAAGACACGATAGCCAAATTAAAAACGAGAAAAGCCCCAGGACCCGACAATATTCCCAACGAACTAATTAAATATGGTGGAAATGCATTACACGAAGAACTAACAAAACTCTTTAACAAAATAATTAAAGACCAAGAGATACCCCGAGATTGGAAGAAAAGTATAACAGTACCTATTTTCAAGAAGGGTGATAAGAAAATCACGGAAAACTATAGAGGAATAACTTTATTAAATTCAATAATGAAATTATTCACCAAAATCCTTGAAGGTATAATAACTGACTATTGCAGAATATCAGAAGAACAGCAACGTTTCCGCAAAAACAGATCTACAGTAGATGCCATATTCATCGTAAGACAGATAGCAGAGAAATCTATTGAATTTACTAAGCCGGCTTTTATGTGCTTTATAGATCTCACTAAAGCCTTTGATAGGGTGAGACTGGATGATATTCTGCAAATAATGCGAATTAAAGGCATCCCAAACAATTTAATTAACATCGTTGAACAGCTAAACTCCAACACAACACAAATCTCAGTAAGCGGCAACCTAACTAAGGATGTACCGATAGCATCGGGCATACGACAGGGGGACTCTCTGAGTCCATTACTGTTTAACATAGTAATGGATCAAATAATTGAGAACGTCAAAAGAGCGGCACCAGGGTACAGAATGAATACCGGGGAAATAACAATAATATGTTATGCTGATGACGCCGTCATATTCTCGGAAAATGAAGACGATCTCCAAAGACTTCTATTTGCATTCCACACCATAAGCAAGCAATTCAACATGAAAATATCCATCGATAAAACTAAGTCAATTGTAATAAGCAAAGTGCCCTTAAGATGCAAACTAGTAGTGGATGACAAACGAATAGAACAACTCATGACCTTTAATTATTTAGGAGTTGAGATATCCGCAAACCAAGACAGAACAAGAGAAGTAAGAAACCAAGTAAACAAGGCAAATAGAATCTCAGGAAGCCTGGCGGATATAATATGGCACAACACATACATGAGCAAGGACGCAAAAACAAAAATCTACAAGACCTGTACTCGACCGATAATGACGTACGCAATAGAGACGAGAGCTAACAACACATAAACAAAATCAATTCTAAGAACTGCCGAAATGAAAGTACTAAGAAGAATATCGGGATACACATTAAGAGATCACATACGCAATTCAACAATACGCGAGGAACATGGAATGCAGGATATAGTAAGATGGGGACGGAAGCGCAGAAGAGCCTGGAATGAGCACGTAGGAAGAATGGCGCAAAATAGGATAGCGAGAATCGCCCGAGATGGAACACCGGAAACCAGAAGACCAATAGGTAGACCACCTAAAAGGTGGAGAGAGTCCTGGATTTCAACATCGAATGAAATGAATGAATGAGTTGGAAAAAACAGGCCGTAAGCCTATAACAAGAGGAAGAAGAAGAAGAAGCATACGACCCATAATGACTTATGCCATCGAAACAAGAGCAGACACATCAGCAACCAAAAGACTACTCCGGACAACTGAGATGAGAACGCTAAGAAGTATCACGGGTCATACATTACGCGACAGACTAAGAAACGATGAAATCAGAAAAAGATGTGAAATACAGGACTTCGTAAGATGGGACAGAGGAAGAAGGAGAGCATGGAGGGATCATGTCGACAGGATGACCGACGACCGAGTGGCAAAAATTGCAAAAGAAGGAATACCAAACTCCTCAAGGCTTCCTGGTCGACCGCCTAAAAGATAGAAAGAGAGCTGGACATCGGTGTCACAGGAACAAGAATAAACGAGATGCATTGACAGTCAATACTAAGAATAAGAAGAAGAAGAAGAAGAAGAAGAAAGCCCTAACAGCTATCAGTTATCATTTTTAGATGCTATTTTTGGTTAAAAAAACATTTTATACATGAAATGGAGAGACAAAAAATAAGATTATTTCACAAGCCCTCGCTCTTACGTTCATAGTTTTTTTAACGAATTATGAAATATTTATGGCCGAAAATACGATGACACCAGACAAAATTCAAAATAATAGGTAATAAAATAATATTTTTAGCTTTTTGTCTTCAATATGTTTTGCTAGGCATATTAAAAACATCAATTCCGAAAAAAATAATTTGGAGGTTATTTACTGTTCAAATTAACACTTTAACTGCTTTATTCACATCTACTCGGAGCTACTAAGGGTTTGATGTACCTGAGCTTAAAACACTCGAATTGAGGGCAGTAAATGTGAGAACGGAAAACCAGAGCAGGGTTTGCGACACGATCGGCGACACGGCGTATTCTTTATGTTTAATGCGGTTGTTTGGCATCGTTCTCAACGCTTATTTTCTTTGTTATGAGGTGCTGTATCATTAGTTAAATTTATATTTGTGTATGTTGTCAAGACATTTGTATACACTTTAATTTATAACAATGCATCAGTGTATGGTATTGTTTTGTAAATCGCGTGGTTCAATCCCGGCAATTCATTATTTTCGGTAAGTACCTACGTTTTTTGTATTACATCAATATGTAAGATTATACTGAAGGTCTTTTAATAGATCGACGATTTTAAAGTTTTGTTTGCGCTACTGTGTAGTTTTTATCATTTTTTTCATTTCATTTTTTTTTTGACCAGAAGTTAGTTATTTTAAAGTTTAGAAGGTACATAGAAAACACTTTACTTAATAATAACATAAAGGAAGAGTAACATATAGTTAATCCCTATGGCCAGATCCTTTTTAATATTGTAGATAAGATAAAATTTTATTTCGAATTATGTTTAAAATTTCTTTTAAGGCAATGTTTATTTCATTAGTCGTTTTATAACCTGAACTTTAAATTGTAATTTTTCAATATAACAACATAAATAAGAGGTTTCTCAAATCCAGTCCTGTCCTTTGACCTACTGCGCAAGTGCAGCATAGCCACATTGAGGAGAGTACATTGTTACATGAGGAGATTTTATTTCGAATTATGTTTAAAATTTCTTTTAAGGCAGTGTTAATTTCATTAGTCGTTTTATAACCTGAACTTTAAATTGTGATTTTTCAATATAACAACATAAATAAGAGGTTTCTCAAATCCAGTCCTGTCCTTTGACCTACTGCGCAAGTGCAGCATAGCCACATTGAGGAGAGTACATTGTTACATGAGGAACCAAATTTAGTTTAGGGTATTCTCCTTCCTTTTATCCCTTCCAACTTCCTTGGGGATAGCATTGTCAAAACTAAGAAATTTTATGTAGGTTGTGTCTTATTTTGCAGTAGTGGTGCAATTTACAGAAAATGGGCAAAAAATCTAAATTCTTTTATACACATACTCAAATTTTGCATACGGCCTTAAAATTGCATTTAGAAAAACTTTTTTCGATATTTTAAAACATATCCCCACTTTTGATTATTTCCTTTTGGAAAAAAATTCAAATTTTACAGTTAATGCTAATCACGTGACTATTATTTTTTTGGTTAATTTTCATCTCGATTGAAGTAAAAATTGATGCCAAAGTAAAATTTCGAATAAAGCTATTAATAAAAAACAATCCAATATGATGCCGACTTTACTGGTCACACTGTGTATTTTCTTTAAAAACTTATATTTAGTTAAGTCAAATAGAATTATATTTTAGTTTAAGGTCATTTCTTTAAAAAAAAAAATTGTTTACTTGTTAATGTGAAAAAGTAAAATTATTCCACTACTTAATAATAAACTGTTTCATTTTTCTACATTAGCCAGCTTAATATTGAGGTTAATTGCCCAGACATTATGTTTAAAAAGTTTTTTTTCTCCTCGATAAACAAACAATGTTTATTGTTGAAAATCAATTTTTTGCTTGTAAAATTTTTCACTTGCATTGTAGGAGAAAATTAAATACAAAAATTGTAAATTGTAAATATTAAAAAAAGTCTTTACATCTCAAAATTGGTTTATTATTTATAAATATAACTGCAAAAGTTGCTAGTTATAAGTTTTACAATAGTGGACATAGATGATGTCTTACATCATTTTCAAGTGGCTATTGTGGAACGTGTGATAAAATTCAAACCAATCAATTCGATAATTTCTAAGCGTGTAATGGAACAAATATTAATTATTTTACACCATCCAATGTGAACTATATTCTGTTAAAATGAATAATTATAATAATCACTCTGTAAATAGATTTCCCGTGGGAATAGGGTAATTATATTTTTTATCACAATCCATGAAAGTCTAAAGAAAAAATAAATCAGTTATCGAACTTAACTTTTATTATCTTTGTCGTTTAAATGTTTTCTTCAAAATATACAAACTCAGTAAATTTATGAAGACATAAAACTAAAAGTCCCTTTCTAAAATTTGGCTATAAATCTGTCGAAATAATCCTACTCTGATTACGTAAATAAAACTAGACGTGTTAAGGGTAGTTTTAACATATAGTATATGAAATACCGTTAAAATGTATTAAATTATTGAACGATTTTCCCATTATTAGGAAACAAAAGAATAATCAAACAAACTCATTATACTGGAATATAACGTTTGACCTGTGAAAGGAGGTATATAGCGACTATTTTTCATGATTGCAAGAAAGAATAATTTAATTACCAGCAATATGAATAAAAGGGAACTCAGGTTTTTTCACAGACGTTATATTATCTTATTCCTTTAGTTACAGAAAGAAATAAAATAGTTTTATTAACTGTGTTTATATAAAAATTACGATAAGACGCTCAGAGGCCTATTCGGGAATCAAGCATCCGGTATAGAATAGCTAGCGCCCTCAGCGCGTACCGATCGAAACCTTCGAACTTAAGGGAATGAAATTGTCGGTTACAGGACGTACGACCGAAGAAGTCACTAAAAAGAGGGAGTGTAAGATTCGAAGACACTCTTTTAAGGAATAGTAAATTTGAGTACCAATCTGAAAGTCGAATTAGGGTGATCGGTACCGTTCTTTAAGTCCAGTGCCGTAGTGTATATTCGCCGGGAATGAAGGTTTTCTTTGTTTGATTTGTTTTTGATTTATTTCGGGAAGTTAAGGGAGTATCATGTGTTATTTTAGTCGGGCGTTTCGCGATTTTCATACGGTTTGATTAAGTAATATAAATAGCTGTTTTTCGGGTTTTATTTCTTTTTTTTTGTTTAATATTTTATTAAGTTATTTATACGTGTTTTTTTCAAAATTAGGTTTTATATTTTTGGTTATTAAATCGGCCAAGAAAAGCAATTATGTTAGTTTTCGTAATTGTTATTAGTTTTAAGTTTCTCATTGTAAATAGTTGGTTTTTCTATTTATTTTTGTTAAATAGATTTAAGTGTTTTGAGAAACTTGTTTTATTCAATTTAATTAATTTGCGGGCGCGCTGTTGCGAGATCTACAAAACACGAGATGTCAACTGTCCAGCTAATGAGCAGCACTGCCTGAGTCCTGAAGTTCTGAGTTATGGTTGGTAAGCTTAAATAACCGTAGTTGTTTGGAACTAAAGCTGCAAGAGAGAAGATGAACGTCCAGACTTCCAGAGTGTCTTTATTACTGTGAAATTTAATTATAGGTTATTAAAATAGTTACAAATTAATGTGTGGCAACAATTTGGTTATAGATAGACTGGCTAACGCTACCTCAATATGTCACTGGCAGGAGTCTATGACCAAATTTTGTCACAAGCGATTGCAATTGTTTTTCCCAAAAGTGCGATTTTTAAACAAGAGTTGTACGGGCTGTCCCATTTTCAACACTTTTAGGGGGTATTGGAGTTATTATCAAAGATATAGTGTTTCGTATTGCACTTCTTTAATAATTTTGGAATTGTTGTGAGCAATCTCGAAAACTTCCTATACCACTTTTGGAGAAAATGGGACAAGATTATTTTTTTTTATCCGCCATATTAATGTATGAGCTCCATTTTAGAAGATATGAAAACACCGCGGCGGCTTCCTGATTATAACTCAAAAAATTTAATTTAAATAGATGGCATCGTTCCAAAGTAATCGATGTACATACATAAAAAATACATAATAATCGAATTGAGAACCTTCTTCTTCCAAAATTTGATTAATTAACGAGAAATCATATGTGAATCACATTATTAAAAAAGAATATATGTCATAGCTTCAAGAAAAAAGGCCCTGATAACAAGAAGATCCTAACTACAGTCTTGTATGTAGTTACCTCAATAATTTGATTTAATGCAATCGTTATTAAAAAGGTAGATTGACTTAGTCCGTTTTAAAAAAATTACTGTAATAGATTAACGACTGAAATACTGTTATATATAATAAGTAAATATCTTTTATTATTAGATTGTTTCATTCTCGTTTTAATTTGTTGTTCTTCACTTTGTAATTATTTTAAATCGCTTTTTATTTTGATATAATAATTGGAGAAGCATAATAAAAGTATAATACGTTCAAAAGAAATATATTTAGAATTTATTACCGTCTCTCCAGAATTAAGCTTAAATCCACCATTATTTAAATTAGGATTATTAGGGTTTCCTTGAATTCCAATCCACAATATTTCGCCGCCCTTGTTAGTAATATGGAATGGTACATCGGCTTTGACAATTTCAACCATTAAAACTGGCAAAAATTTCCAGAAAATATTCATTTTTTCATCAAACTTATTCTTGCTAAAGGTTCAGCAAATTCAATTTTCACTCAGCTCGAAGTTCAGTAAAGCTTCGGTATTTATGTGAAATGAACGCATTAACGCATTTATATAATTTTAAAGTAAAAAATATAATATGTATATTTTTAGAGCTTATCTTTTTTACCCATTACCTAAGTGCGTTTCTAACTAAGTACTATTGATAATGCATTAAAATTAAATAAATGTTCTAGTCATTTTCAAGATAACTGTGTGCAAATTTACCACCTATAAGGCATTATTCATTTCATGACCATAAAAATGATAATAATAAAAACTATCCATTTCGTAAAACTTCTCTGACACCTACTACTCATAATAGTAATTTAGGGGAAAAAATAATCAGGCAATTTAAACGTCAAAATTTAAGCCATTACTACATAAAAATTTAGTTTTACTTTGAATATTCCTTTAGCAATATGAAGTATTTTAAATTCAACTAATACGAATTCTTTTATTAACTCCCAGGAAAAAAAATAAAATTCTATAATTTCTAATATAATATTAAGATACAATTCAAAATTGTATTTTTACACTATGCGATCATCATCATTATTTAGCCGTTATCCATCTTTTTGATATAGGTTTCCTTCATGTTTCTCCACACTGATCTGTTCGAAGATTTTGGGTAGGAGTAGCAGAATTTTGTTTTCTAATAAAATGGGGCTGAGAGAACCAAAACATTCGTACTCATTCATCTGCAAACATTAAATCCAAAAGTTGAACTTTTTTGGCAGAGCTACTTTTCTATCATACACATTGAAAATGGTGATAGCTGTACCTTCGAAAAAATGTCGGCCAAATACGCAAAATATTTCAGCCAAAACAATCAGATACACAAGAGGACAACTGAAATGGATCGTCAAGAAAAATTGCTTGCACTACAGACTTCAACTCAAACAAGTGGGTCAAAATCTTGCCACGAGAAAGCCATCTAACTCCTGTATGAAGTAACAAAGAAACGAAGAGGCTTCGAAAGTCCTCACAAAAAAAGGCATAGAATAGACGAGAGTCGTAGAAAGTGATTTTATAAAACTTACAATTTTTACAGTATCTCTTAAAGTACTGGATAACTCTGCATTAATATGCTTACATGCCAGTGCTTGTCTATGAATATAGCAATGAGCCCATTGAGTATTCTCGCTGATCTTTTTTATCCACACCACAAAACCAGAAAATATTCTGGTTATTGATTTTGCACCATCAATGCACACAGCCAGACAAAACAAAACAAGTTATTGCAGTTTTTTCCCAATTATTCATAGATTATATTGAAAATTGCTGTATCTGTCGAATGGGTTTTCAGTGCTCTTGCAAGTAATATATCTTCTTGAATGAAATTCTTATAAATATATATAACATAGACAACTAATACTTCAACATTTGCTACATAGCTGAATAGCGAAATAATTCAATTTTATTCTTTTTAAAAGTCCCTTTCCACATCATTTGCCAAATCATTAATTCTCCGCGACAGTTTGTTGTTTGATAAGGGAACAAGGTCAATTTTCTTGGCCGCATGTTCTCCAAGTATACATTTCGCCATGTCTTTAGCATACAGTCCAATCAAATTTTCTGCCACTATATGTGCTAGTCCAGTTCTGTAACTAACTCGAAGTGATAACTCGAGAACCATTTTTCTATCTTCATTTCAATCTGTTAGAAAAGAAAAAATACTAGACTTTTTATTACCAGCCAATTTTCTTTTAAAATACTCAGCAACTTTATCTTTTTGATCCAGGTGTCTTGTTTTAAAGTGTCTACGAAAAAGAGATGGTTTTAGACTGATGTTAGCCATAATTTCATTACAGATTACACATCCCCATCTTCTTATACTTATTATTAAACTCCTCAAAAAATGTCAACAACACAAAGTCAACAAATCGGTGAAAGTAAACAACATTCTTAATTCAAAAATTGACTATCTTTACTTATTTCGATTAAGCAGGTTAAAATCTTTTATTTGACACCTAACGTGAACAAAAAATTGATTCAATTAACTTCCAAAATCAGCAAAATTGCGTTTTACAAATTTCATATTTCACCCCTTTGACTATAAAAGATTTCATCTTACTACGCTCACAGTCTCTTATACATATTGATAGAAGCTCAGACATACTAAAGTCTACAGCAAAATGATGAAGGCAAGAAACACCATCTTCATAGTACTGTTGAATGTTTAATACTACCAATATACCACGGAAGAAGGAGAATGGTGGATGTATGTGCGTACAGTTGGGGTCTCTATCCTGCGACCTGGTAGATCTATTGCGCCCTTCTACTGCTGCCCCCTCGTAAGAGTTGCCTTATCAGCTAGAGCAGGTCCCCCAGTTCTATTTCCCCCAGAAACCCAAAGATGTTGGACGGATTCAAGGTAGGTAACTCCTTGTCTTTGATTTGGTGTATTCCCAAAAACCGCATCCTAGGGTTTTCCAGAGCGCACTCGGAAAGGATATGAATAGAAGTTTTATCCTCCTCCTCACGGTCCGAGTTTCTTGAGGTGTCCCTTCAGATGGCAATGCCCCGTCAGGACCCCTGTCAGAACTGAGTTGGTTTTTACTTAAGCTTATGGATTCTTTGAATTTATTTTGGGTATCTTCGATTGTTTCAATCCTTTCAGCTCCGTCCAATAATTGGATCTTCTACTTTCTTCTTCTATCTTTAGTTCTTCCAGCATTACGCTGCTACTGATTCCACAGTTTTATGACCTCATCTCTAATCATCCTATAAATCGCCCTCATCGTCATGTTCTCTAGAAGTATACGTAGAGGTTTAGGATTACTTCCATGGCGGCAAGAATGGTGGAGATTGGTAATTAGACGAACAGTAAACTTACGTTTGTGTCTCCACAACTTAGGAACTGGCGGAATACCAAAGAGGTACAAATATGTATATAGTGAGAAATGAATAACATGAAAACGACTTCCATCATTCTACTTACAACTGACGTAATACCAAAGAACCTTTTTTATAATATCAAAGGAATATAACTAAGCGCACACCTACTGAATAAATAGATAACCGGACAACAAAAACATATTGGAATGTTTTTCAAATGCTAGCCTAGTTTACTAAAATTCTGAATTATAAATAAATTTATCAAATTATTTTGTAAGTTTATCTAGAAAAACAAAGATTTTAAATCCCGACAAAGGATGTCAAATTGTCTATGAGTTTTATATGCTGAAAAAGTTTCCATCATCAATAAATAAACATTACCAAGTTTTTATTACCTATTTCCATTTATACGTGAGAGTATGGTGCAAAAAAACTGCCTCAAAATTATATATGTTTATCTTTTTCTTCCAGGGAAATTCAGGCTACTTCAGGAGAATGGATGAATGAGTTTGTGAGAAGACCAAGCCGAAGAAGAGATGCTCGAGTCTACGTGCCTGCCGCTGATATTATAAAAAGAACCATCCGAAGGTCTTGGACAATATCTAGTAAGTCACCTAAATATTCTTTTTGAAAGATGATAGGTAGCAGAGTATTTTCCTAAATATTACACAAGACCAAAGACAATTATTGCTGCTATAATTATCTTTTACGAATTCTATACTTTAATGCTAGAGGTGTGTCATGAACGTGCATGACATAGTAGAACGCTGTGTATCACAAAATTATAATTAAGTAAATTTTACCCGCTTGGTTTCTTGCTTTTTTTTAGGTTTCAGTTTCTCCGGTCTTAAGATTAATCTAATGCTGCTTTATTATGAAATATAAATTCTTAGGTTGGAGGTTTTCTTTTTTGCGGTAAAAAAGAGTTTAATTTTCTTGGAAAATTCTTGAAAATTAAGCCATAAGCGTATATAAATTCCTGTTTCTTTCCTGTGGTATTTTTCAGTTTTAAAAAGAACTAAAAATATTTATGTTCAAAGGAGACTGATTCGCAACAAGGGAATGTTAAAAGGAGGATGAAAGTTTGAGATACAAGCCGAAGGCGAGTAATTTACCGTACTTTTTCTTCGACTTCTGTATACCGAGTTTTCTAAAAATAACACTCAGATTTCAAATTTATTTTTATATTATTTCCTACTTGCGAAATTTAAAGTGGTCGTAAACTGATTGAATTTTCAAAAAGTTTATCCTACTTTCCTGAACCGGTAAACGAAAATTAAATGTATTCTGGCTGGTAAAAAAAATTTCAGGTAAAAGATTGTATGTTGTTGATTTTAACGCCTCTGCTATCTCTTGTATACAACTCATTTCTGCTGAATCGTTCATTTTTAATTAACTCACCTCTAATTCTCAAAATTATTGAACCGAATAAAAGTAGGAATCACACTGAATAATGTTAAAACTGGACATAACAATTTGAATAATAGAACAACAGGCCCAGGAGGAATGAATTCCCTCTAGAGATGTTAAGTATGGGGAAAAGTAATCTTTGAACTCCTAAAAATCTTAATAAATAACTGTTTATCTCAAAATAAAAAAATTATAGAATGGAATAGGTCATTTATAGTAATAATATGCAAAAAGGGATATAGAAGAGATAAATAATTTTAGAAAATTAAGCGTTAATAATACATTGTGTCGGCGTTAGTTAAAAAGAGAGATACACAAAGAATCATTGGTAAAGAATAAAAGGGACTTAAGCCACGACGATCCTGGTGATAGTATTCAACTAATTGCCATCACTACGATATCTAACCCATTCATTTCTTGTAAGATGTTGTGAACTTATCCACTCTTGAATATAGATACTCTGGACGTTACATGTATCCTCTCTCATGCCTTCCTTATTTGTTTTTAGAATCATTTTTGTGTTTTCACAATAATTTCGCTTCATATTGACCTGAAAAGCTTTCTGCTGGTATCAGAGGTCTACGACCAGTAACCTTGTCTTCCTATTATAGTTCTAACATGACTGTACTAGGGAGAGAGGTTTTATGTTGACTAAAATGTGATTGTCGGACTTGCATTGTCTTTATTTTTTTAATTTTTACGACGTTTCTATTAGGTTGTATCTCTAATCGTTATCAAGTATAAACTGAATTTTTTGTCTTAAGACTACGGGCTTATATAGGGACTGTGTCCATTGAAGCACAAGGTTTCGCTTCACTGTACACACCTCAATGATTTGATGTTACAAAGTAGTGGTTGCCAAAAATTAGGTATCTCAACACTCGGTTTACTAAAGAGTCCATTATTGTTTTTAACGTAAGCTGCTTCTATAAATTTTCTTTTTTTCATGTTGGGTTCCATATATATTGCTGCAGCCTCAGACCATTTTATATGGTGTTCTTTATCCCAGGCGTGTTCTGCAATACCTGATTTCGACGTTTCCCCTTTTTGTGTATGAGTTTTATGTTCCTTAATTCAAACTTCTAGTGGTCGTTTAGTTTCTCCAATATACATTGCACCACACTCACATGGAACTTCAGTATACAGAAAGCCAACACATACTAGACAATATCTTAATAATAGTTCTAATCATTCTGTTTTGACAAAACGGGGAATTATACGCAACCTCTATAATAGCTCTATATTTATATGCAATAATGCTGATTCACTGGAAAAAGAGGTGGCAAATATTAAATCCGATTTACAGCAGAATGGTTATCCTTTAAAACTAATTGATGAAGTCGTAAATAAATTTAGAACAACGATCACTGGACAGCAAGAAACACATTCCTTCTTCAAAATTCCGTACATTAAGGGAACTTCAGAGAAAATAAGACGAATTGCCAGTAGTTATAATCTAAAAATAGCCTTTAAATCAGGAAATACACTTAGAACTCATTTAACAAAAACAAAACCGAAAACGACCGATAAGAAAGAATGTGTTTACAAAGTTCCATGTGATTGTGGTGCAATGTATATTGGAGAAACCAAACGACCACTAGAAGTTAGAATTAAGGAACATAAAACTTATACACAAAAAGGGGAAACGTTGAGATCAGGTATTGCAGAACATGCCTGGGATAAACAACACCATATAAAATGATCTAAGGCTGCGGCAATATATATGGCACCCAACATGAAAAAAAGAAAATTTATGGAAGCAGCTTATATTAAAAACAATAATGGAATCTTTAGTAAACCGAGTGTTGAGATACCTAATCTTTGGCAATCACTACTTTGTAACATCAAATCATTGAGGTGTGTACAGTGAAGCGAAACTTTGTGCTTCAATGGACACAGTCCCTATATAAGCTCGTAGTCTTAAGACAAAACATTCAGTTTATACTTGATAACGATTAGAGATATAACCTAATCAAAACGTCGTAAAAATAAAGACAATGCAAGTCCGACAACCACATTTTAGTCAATCTTCAACATTGTCTACAACCTTCAAACAAACGTAGGTTTTATGTTGTCTTCTCAAATTCGATTGGATATAAAGAAGAATAACCGGATTATAAAACGATTATGGGATCAGAGATCTGACTTCCCCAGGAATGGAAAAGGAAAAACGGGTAGTTAGTGTAAGGTGGAGTTCGCCAAATCCTGTAGCAGTTTGTCCTATACTGAGATTGTAGAAGAATACTACTCTCTATCCTCGGTTAAATGGTTAACAAGAAGTGTTATTTAGCTATTATGTGCGTTTGTGTAGAGTCATATGCAAAAATGTGGCCCAACTATAATTGGCTTTTGCTACATGATAATGTAGTAAATCACAGTTGAAAATCATGGTTTTTGCTTTTACACTGTGTCAAATTGAAATTATCCTACGTTTCGACTATGATTGCACGATGCATCTTCAGGGATCTTTACTCCACGATATTAGAGCACTGAATGACTATCGAAGAGCATCAGCCCGCTATTTATACCCGACTTGTAATCCAACGTTAAAATCGATTTCCACGTATGATGTAGACTGTAACCGATATTTTTATTACTACTATTTGGATATTTACAAATTTTGATTGATTCTCTAATTTTATGTTTAAAGAAACCAGACACTGATGCTAGCACCTTCGTTTCTTTTACATTAAAAGTGTAACCTGAGCAATGCTATTGTTCAGCTACTGCAAAATGTACAATTTGTTTCATTTTTATACATCTTTCACGTTCCTTAAGCCTAGTGGATATAGACCGTCCTGTTTCACCTACATACACTTTACCACAAGAGCAAGGTATCTTGTTAAAGCCTTCTGTTTGAAATGATAATGCTTCCTTTGGTGACTTTAAACATTGTCCAACTTTCTTACATGTGTGAAACATTATCCGAATGTTTGATTTTCGGAGCAATCTAGCAATCTTGTTGGTGGTTCCGTGTATGTAAGGTAAGACAACAATTTAAGATGTTTTATTGAGGAGCTGGATTTTTATATTTAATAATAGAATTTCTTATATCTTCGGCTCAATATCCGTTGCCTCTAAGAGCATTAATCAGTTTTTCTGCTTCTAAATTCAGTCTTTGTTCGTCACATGTTGAAAGGATTCTATGTACCAAAGAGTTTCTGATGGATTGTTTTTGAGATGGATGATGGTGGGACGTTACATTGAGATATCGATTTGTGTGTGTTGGTTTTATGTACACAGAATGTCCTAATCTACCATTATCTTTTCTTTGTACCAGTACAACAAGAAAGGGAAGGACACCCCTTGATTCAGTTTCCATAGTCAATTTTACGTTAGGGTGTTGTTGGTTTAGATGATCCAGGAAACTATAGATGTCATCTGCGCCATGTAGTCAAACTAAGAATGTACCATGCATCAAAATTTAGGTTTTAGAGGAGCAGAAGACGAGACATTTTCTTCGAAAGCTTGCATGAAGATGTTAGCTACCACAGGTGATAGCGGAGATCCCATGGCCTCTCCCGAAGTCTGCTCGTAGAAAGTTCCTTGGAAAGTAAGCAAGTGAAAATCAGACTTGCTTAAATTATTTCTAGTAGCGTGAAATCTATGTTGTTGTTTCGCAATATGTCTTAAATTTTGGTAAATATGTGTAGATGATACGTTCGTAGTTTGACCGCATAGAGCAGATAACCTCAATAATTTCTCGGATCATCTAAACCAACAAACGCCTAGCATAAAATTCACCATGGAAAATGAATCAAGTGTGCCTTCCTCTTTCTTGATGTACTAGTACAAAGGGAAGATAATGGCAAATTAGGACATTCTAAGTACGGAAAACCAACACATGCTAATCGATATCTCAATGCAACGTCACACCATCATCCTTCTCAAAAACAATCCATCATAAACTCTTTGGTACATAAATCCCTTTTAATATGTGGCAAACAATCCCTGAATTCAGAAACAGAAAAAATTACTAACGCTCTGAGAGGCAACAGATATTGCACTGAACATATAAGAAGTTCTATTAATAAATATAAAACCACAACTGCTCAATAAAATGTCATAAATGTACCTCCTATGGACAGTGTTATCTTACCTTAAATACACGGAACCACCGACAAGATTGTCAGATTGCTCCAAAAATCAAACATTCGGACAATTTTCAATACATTTAAGAAAGTTGGACAATGTTTGAAGCCTCTAAAGGACGCAATACCATTTCAAACAGAAGCCGTTTATAAGATACCATGCTCTTGTGGTAAAGTGTATGTAGGTGAAACAGGACGATTAATATCCACAACAGTTCTGTGAATCCAGTCGTTGGCGGGGAGGGGCCTACCATCACACAGGCGGAAGTGGAATCAGCGATAAATAGACTCAAAAATAACAAAATCCCCGGGCCAGACCAGATACACGGAGAAGTTCTCAAATTAATTGACTCAGAACAAATAAAAATACTGACCACCCTCTTTAACAAAATTTAGATGAACGGTCAAATACCAAAAGACTGGCTACTGTCGACATTCATCCCGATTCCCAAAAAAACGAACGCAACTAAGTGCTCCGATCATAGAATAATCAGCTTGATGAGCCACGCTTTAAAAGCTTTTCTTAACATCATTCAAGCACGAATATATAGAAAATTCGATGAAAACGTAAATTTTACGCAGTTTGGTTTCAGACAGGGACTTGGCACTAGAGAGGCCTTGTTTTCCATGCAGGTTCTGATTCAAAGAGCACGTGACATCAATGCCGACGTCTTTGCATGCTTCATAGATTTTGAAAAGGCATTTGACAAAGTGCAGCACAGTAAACTGATTTCAATCCTACAAGAGACAGGAATCGACGACAGAGACAGAGAGATAATATCAAAGCTATATTCACAACAAAAGGCTATTGTACGAGTTGAGAATGAGACAACAGAAGAATTTAATATAAAGAGAGGAGTACGCCAGGGCTGTATACTGTCGCCACTTCTATTCAACATATACTCAGAACATCTCTTTAAAGAAGCACTGGGCAACATAGAAGATGGAATTATTGTAAATGGAGAAGTAATAAACAACCTAAGATACGCGGATGATACCGTTCGTATAGCCGATACTGCAGAGGGACTTCAAAGAATTATCGACCGAATAGTGACAGCTTGCAAAAGATATGGTATGAAGATAAACTGCAAGAAGACGCAAACGATTATTGTCAGTAAAAACGACGTCGGCAATATACAGTTTACTGCCAACAACGTAACTCTCACAATGGCCGAGACGATCACATATCTAGGCTGCACGTTGAATAAGGACTGGGACCACTCTCGAGAAATAAGAAGCCGAATCGAGAAAGCAAGAGGTACTTTTAATAAGCTGCGCAACATACTCTGTAACCTATCCCTCAATATACATACGCGGATCAGGATTTTGAAATGCTATGTACTCTCAACTCTCTTATATGGAGCAGAAGCCTGGACCCTTACCGATGCTTCAGGTAAACGTATAGATGCATTTGAGATGTGGTGCTACCGCCGCATGCTTAGGGTTCCTTGGATATACCAGGTATCAAACGAAAACATTTTACAACGTATCGGTGGAGAACTGGAATACCTTACAAATGTCAAACGCAGAAAATTGGAGTACTTTGGACATATCATGCGGAATGAGAAATATCACCTGCTCCAACTTATCCTGCAGGGGAAAATAGAAGGCCAGAGATCAGCTGGACGACGACGAATATCATGGCTGCGCAACCTACGAACATGGACTGGAATGACATCAACAGGTCTGTTCAGAGCAGCAGTGAATAAAGTAATATGGACCAATGTGATAGCCAACATCCAAAGAGGATAGGTACTTTAAGAAGAAGAAGAAGGCTTAAGGAATAAAAAAGATGTATAAAAAAGAAATAAACTGTACGATCTGCAGTTACTAAAATGCCTCGCATCAGTTGTCTTAAACATCAAACTAGAGAATCAATCGAAATTTGTAAATATTCAAGTTATATTAATAGAGATACAGATTACAGTCTACATGACACGTGGAAATCGATTTTAATGTTGGATCACGGCTCGCTGAACACCTGTCGGTTATAAAAACTGGGCTGTTGCTCCTCGATAGTCATTCAGTGTTCTAATCTCACGAAGTAAAGATCTCTGAAGATGCTTTGTGCAATCGTAGGCGAAACATCGGATAATAATTCCAACTTGACACGGTCTAAATCCAAAAACCATGATTTTCAACTCGATCAAAGCCGAGAAAATTACCAATATCATTCGGAAAGCACCGTATTCGTCTGATATATCATAATGCAAGTTATTTTTGTTACCGAAGTTCAAGTTATAAATAACTCTAATCAAATAACACCTGATATAATCGTCGATTAAATGGTCCCTATATTTGCAAAAATTTTTATCTTTTTTTCATAACATCTATTAGCTTCCGTAATATTCTATACTATCTTTATATATCCTGTATTTATGTAAACACTGTTCTAGTAGTAATGCTAATTAAATTCATTAATCTTGCAGCAAAGAGCAAGTCACTAATTAATAATGAATTACATGACGTTTCATCAAATTCCCCTTAACCAAAAAGGTACAAAATTAGTAATTCCGGATAACCTACTTATTTACACATGTGTGACAATTTGCATGCATTTAGCTTGTTTGTTTTGCGACATATTACTATTCCATTACATTTTCATTATAATAGAAGGAGTGTTTTTCTCCATTTTCACTTAAAATGCTCTTTTTGTGGGCTGACAGCGCACTGAAAAGTCAATATTTACACCGTTTTATATTTTTTGCTACTTTTCATAAATTAACCTGAATTAGTCTCATTTCCTCGGTAAATAATACATCAGGGGCAGTTATGTAATGGAAAATTTAAAATTTCTACATTTATGCACTGAAATAATGAAGATAAATTAGTAATTTGATAATATAATATATTATACACCATTGAAGCATGAAGATTTTTGAGTTATGATTTTTTTTAGCAAAAATGAATGAGTATTTTAATCACATTACTTTAAAAAGTAAGTTGTAATATGCAGGAGCGAGACGTTGCCAAATTTGCGTTTTCCGTAAGTTAGGGAAGTTGTGCACAATCTGGCAATGCTCTGTACCGACGTACCTGACAGTACAAAAACGTTTAAAGTACAGAAATGTGGCTGTATTAACCCTGGGGATAGTTTTTAACAATTAAAAAAATGACCAGAAACAAACAAGCTGAATTAAATGATCTAGTTCGGGACCTCCACTTGTCCAAAGAGCATGCTGAAGTATTAAGGTCTAGATTACAACAATGGAATTTAAGTCACAAAATTTAGGAACTGTAACCAGGAGCTATCCGCGTTTTTTACTCTTCAGGATAAAATGTGTGTTGGTGTTAATCCAAATAATGTTATAAAAAAAATAGGATTTGTACATAACCCAGACGAGTGGAGCTTATTTATAGATCCTTCTAGAAAGTTTAAAAGCAATTCTGGTCCATAATGCCGACAAAAGACTCAATATTCCTCTTGCACATGCAGTTGGAATGAAGGAAACATACGAAAGTGTGTCACTTATTCTAAATGTGCTATGAAACGTATAAGTGACAAATATGTGGTGACATGAAAGTCATGAATCGTTTGAAATAAACAGTGGCCTAAAACAAGGAGACGCACTGTCATCCCTCTTCTTTAATATAATCCTGGGAAAAGTAGTGAGAACAACACAAATTAAAACAGAACTAATAACAGTAAATGGACCAAAAGTACTACTAGCATACGCGGACGACATTGATATTGTTGGAAACACCGTCAGCAATGTAAAGGAAACTTTCAACAAAATAGAGATAGAGGCAAGGAAAACCGGTCTAATGGTCAATGATGAGAAAACCAAATACATATGCATAAACAGACAAAAGAATCGAGATAGAATAGGACAAAATGTAACAGTAGACACATATAACTTTGAAAGAGTGGAGCGTTTTAAATATCTCGTAGCGACAATCACCGCAGATAACGATATCACAGAGGAGATAAAAGGGAGAATTCAGGCAGCAAACAGATGTATGTATAGTCTCAACAACACCATCAAATCCAAGAACTTACCACGAACCTCAAAAATCAGGATATATAGAATAGTGATTAGACCAGTGCTCATGTATGGCTGTGAGACGTTGACGCTGACAAAAGCAATGGAAATGAAACTTAGATGTTTTGAGA
This sequence comes from Diaprepes abbreviatus, assembly GCA_034092305.1. Taxonomy (NCBI): domain Eukaryota; kingdom Metazoa; phylum Arthropoda; class Insecta; order Coleoptera; family Curculionidae; genus Diaprepes; species Diaprepes abbreviatus. Next base: position 6,651,057 of record JASJET010000071.1, on the reverse strand, counting down.
GGAAAATCCTTAGAAGGATTTTTGGACCCTATCACGACCCCAATACTAATCAATACCGAATAAAAACAAATGCCGAGATCAAACAGATATATAACACGAGCGACGTCGTACAATAAATTAAATCCCAACGCCTAAAATGGGATGGCCATGTCCATAGGCTCCCTAGTAACCGCCTTACCAAGTTAATTTGGGAAGAGGCCCCGACAAGGAAAAGACCCTTAGGACGCCCAAGAATGCGATGGAGAGATAACATATGGTCAGATTTGAGAACAATGAGTTTACCCACTGACCCAACTATCATGGACGACCGTGTGAGATGGAAGCACGTTGTGCAGTCAGCCAAGACCCACTCCGGGTTGTACGGGTACTAAAGAAGAAGAAGAAGATGAAAGTCATGGGACTATTACGAGGGATTCAGGGTGGATTGACGAAGTATTGATATTTTATTTGTCTTTGGGACAATAAAGCAACACAGAGCCATTACCAAGTAAAAGAATGACTTCCGAGAGATCAGTATATTCCACGTCAAGCTAACTTAAAGAATATAATTCTTGTTGATCCCAGAAAAGTACTTTTAGGTCCATTACACATTAAACTGGGATTAATTAAAAATTTCATTAAATTATTAGATAAAGAAGGAGATGCGTTTAAATACCTTAAACAAATTTTTCCTAAACTAAGTGATAGTAAGCTTAAGAAAGGAATATTTGTTGGGCCACAAATTAGAAAAATATTAAGATATCAGGTTTGATCAAAAATTAAGAGATGTTGAATTAGCTGCGTGGAGTTCTCTTAAAATAATTTTTTCGGAGTTTTTAGGAAATAAAAAAGCAGAAAACTACTAAAAGCTTGTAGAAGAACTACTGAAAGCTATTGCAAAACGGGCTGTAACATGTCTCTTAAGATACACTTCTTGGATTCCCATTTAAATTTTTTCCCAGAAAATGTGGGTGTGGTTAGTGACGAGCAAGAAGAAAGGTTCTACCAAGATATATTAACAATGGAGCAACGCTACCTAGGCAGTTGTTAGGTTTTAGTGTTGGTTTCTTATGAGAGAAAGCGAACAGGAATATAAATGAAAATCAACATTTGCAAAAAAGTTATGTACAAAAGAGTTACCACAAATGTATTTTCATGTGTATTTTTGTAAATAAATCCTGTTATCCTTAAATTTTTTTTTTATTATTTGGAACTTATTTTTAAATATTATATAAGAATGTTTATATTAAATAAAAATAACTGATAGATTCAATAATCAATACGTGGTGAACTAGCCAATATTTTAACTCATAATATAGAGGAAAAACTAACCAGATCATTATTTTACAGACCCAACACCTAGATGGGCCACCCTTCGAGGCTCACCCGAATTAAGACCTTATAATAGCCTGCCTCGAGGTCAAGATATTAATAACTATCCCTCACTTGCCTTACACCAAACGATTCTTCGAAGTACCGACACCAAGATCGACGCCACTAGAAAATCGCCGACCAGACGCGCCAAGTCTGAAGATGTTTACGTCGAACGAAATGTCGAGCCGCCGAGTATAAATAGTTCTAATGCTAGCGTGAATGAAAAGAATAGTCAAAGTAAGTACCTGTGATGTAACCAAAACTACTATAAAAGCTGTATTTATCTTTGAATTTCGAACATAAGTTGTGCATATCTAGTTTCAAAAAATTTTAAGAAAAAACGTACATTAAATAAAGGAACTCAAACTAATTTTAAGCCTATTTTCCGCATATTTTCAAATGCTCGCCAAATCTAGACTTTTGATCTTATACGAATTCTGAAAAAATCATTTTCTTCGACTTGAAAAGACCTTTTCAACCCGTTAATTTTTTACATACTTTTAATTTAAATCAGCTTCTTTAAAACACCAGGAGAGGAGCGCTTCAATTTTTTATGGCAACCTAAAACCCTAACGAGTTTTAATTATTTCTTTACTAATAAGCTGTCATATTTTTGTCTTACAAAGACTTTTAATTGGTATTTTGAAAACCTCAGATTGGTTGCAATGAGCCAGAGATATCAGCCTTTAAAGGGAGGTTTGTTTTCGAAAATTTGACTTATTTTTAGAAACTAAAAACTGTTAAAATACTGTCAAGTAGGGATTGTCCACAGCGAGAAGTTCTATATCCTTTGTTGTGGTGCCTTGTGCTTTCTGAGCTTGTAAATGAGCCTTTAGGTACACATGAGTTCTGTTTTGGATCTTCTTCAAGTGCCATATCAGGTTCCCCTGACGTTGGCAATTACATTGGTAAGTCTTTCAAGGTCCTGCGCCAGCTGGAACAGTTCCCTCGCGCTACGTATACCTGTCCATTTACGAATATTCCTCAACCAGGAAACCTGTCTTCTTCCTACCCCTCTACGTCCCTCTACTTTACCCTTCATGATAAGCTGAAGAATTCTATATCGCTCCCCTCTGAATATATGTCCAAGATATGAGATTTTTCTACACTTCACATTGTCTAATAGTAGACGAGTTGTGTCGGCCCTATTGAGTACCATTTCGTTGGTCTGCCTAGCTGTCCAAGGTATTCTTAGCATTTGCCGGTGTATACACATTTCGAGAGCCTCCAACCGATTAATCGTGGCAGCCTTAATTGTCCAGATCTCTGCCCCATATAGTAACACTGGCCAGATGTATGTTTTGGATATATATATATATATATATATATATATATATATATATATATATATATATATATATATATATATATATATATATATATATATATATATATATATATATATATATATATATATATATATATATATATGTATATATATATATATATATATATATATATATATATATATATATATATATACTAGGACGATCGGTCCATGATTAATGGAATTAATATAATTGAAATTGTTGTTGGAAAGCAAATTTATTGAATCGTGGAACGGAGGCCCTGGAATAAGATGTGCCAAGGAACACATATCTGGACCTAGCTCGCAGCTTACGAAGGGGCTTCTCATCTTAGGAAAGAAAGAGCCGCAAATTGTGATGCGATTATTGACAGGACGTTGTTACCTGAGAGGCCATCTTCAGAAGATTGGTATCGTAAATGATCCGACGTGTAGATGATACCTGAAGTAGGATGAAACTGTTGATCATATCTTCAGAAAAAGAAATAAAACAGATGGATTTTTCAATGTTTCTTATGTATTTAAGTAAGGGTTTACGCTTTTAAAATTAATAAAATTTTAATAAAAAAATTGAACCGACTTCTAAAAGTGCGCTAAAAAGTAAAAAATAACCATAAATTTTTATATGAAATTGAACTTTTTGAAGTCGGCGTCAAACTAATACCTGACAAAATGTGATTTTCATAAACAGATTAAAAATACTTTATTTGTAATTGCTTTCTTACCATAATTTGTATATATTAGTAGTTATTTATTTCGTGTACAAATAATTTGGCGCCGACTTCAAAAAGTTCAATTTCATATAAAAATTTATGGTTATTTTTCACTTTTTAGCGCACTTTTAGAAGTCGGTTCAATTTTTTATAAAAATTTTATTTTTCTATTTTTAGTTTTAGAATTCATTATGATATTCATAAATTATTTGAACTAAGTACTAATCGAGATTAGTGTACCTCGCAATGACTCTAAACTGGCAAAGAAAAACCCATTTTATCCAAAGTTGTAAAACATCCTAAGATGAACCACTAAAAATTCTTTTGTTCTTAGAGTTTTCCAAATACCAATCAAATCGGGCCAAACGAATATTTAGTCTGTCATAGTAAATCCACTATCTTAAATTTTAAATTAATTTTAGATTGGTGATATAGGCCCCAAAACCTTCCAATATCGATATTTAAAGAAAATAAGTTAATTTTTTATCCACCATATTGGATACGCCATATTGAATTTTTATTTTTTTTCTCGGCCATATTGAATTCACCATATTGAGTTTTTTTAAAAATAATTTCAGATTCTTTATGTGAGGCCCCGAAAACTTCCTCATACCAATTTTGAAGAAAATAGGACAAAATTGATTTTTTCGTCCGCCATATTAGATCCGCCATATTGAATTTCGTCACATGCGACCATCGAGATGTCGCCTTTGTCGTCTTGTTTGCTGTTTTTTAATTTTAAATTCAGCTTTATACGATGCAACGGCGAGATGATGGTTTGTACCGAATGCGGTGGCCTGACGAGTCCCATATTAGGACGAAACAGTGCTGTCGCCATCTGTCGGACCCGGAGTTTTTCCGTATTTTGGAGTGCTCCGCACTTTTTAACACGAGAATCATGTAGATTGACAAATTGACACGACCGCTTCGCCAATATTTTATTTTATTTTATTATATATATATATATATATATATATATATATATATATATATATATATATATATATATATATATATATATATATATATATATATATATATATTTGTTGGGCGCAACACTTGAAAATTGTTGTTTATTTAAAAATTATTTATGTTGAAAAGTGGCAAAAAATGCAGTTTTTTAAATGTTTAATGTGTTTTAACTTAAAAACTTTGCGTCGGACGGAAAAATCACAAAAGACATTTTTTACTTAGAATCGACGGAGGAATACAACAATATTTTTATTTTACAAGAAACAACTTTATAATTTTTGACCAATTTTTTTGCTTATAAAAATTTCCTTAGTATTTTCCGGAAATTTACTCTCGATATTCATAACCAAAAGGTAAAAATATATATAAAAACTTTGGTGAAACCCATGTCTCTTCATCGGCTACAAAAATCCACTGAGCTCCCCGACTATATCTCAATTAACCGACATATAAAAATATTTCTTTATTTTTTAGACGACGCTACAAATCAAGAGAAAAGCCCGAAAAGAGCAACCAGAGTGAATCCGTTAATGTCCGTATCCTTGAGAGAAACCAAGGAAAACAGAGAAAGGAGAAAATCACCTCGAAGGAAAACCGAACCGGTGTTGGAAACGGGGGAAAATACAGAGAAAAGTGTTCAAATTGAAAAAGGTAGATAATTGATCAGATTAGAATTGTTTTAGAGAAACATTTTTCGAGAAGGAAAATTGGATTTATTAGAGAAAATTTTATGAAGTGAATAGTTAAATTAAGTTGGTGGAAAAAGTTTTTCCGATAAAAAAGGTAAAGGGATATAAGTCAAGTCGATCCTTATAAAATGAGTATTTTCTTAATGCTTAATACACCCTGTGAAATTTTTCTTCGGGTTGCTGATGTACATTTTGATAGCATTTTAAAGAAAAAAGAACTCTACTCTAAAACCTATTTTATTTGGGTCAGCAAAGCAAAATATTTTCGATTGTCACACCTAGAGAGCCTTGTAATTGTTTTGAAGGACTTTTCAGTGTTATCTCTATTTTCTTTTGACATTTGATACATTTAGGTTACTGGAGAAGCAACTTTCGCGTAATTTTATTGGTAGCTGTTAGATTAGGGTCAATTTTAACATGGAATGCAGGAACGAACATTTTCGGCATATTTTCCTTTTTATTTCCATAAAGGAGACTCACAAAGAGATATATGAATTTTATGGGTTGATTACATTACAGAAGGAACGTGTCAGAATTTGTTGAAAAAAAATATTGTTCTGGTGATTTTTCACTCAAAAATTACCAAGTTTTAGTTGACCTACTTAAAATTATGATGAACAAATCGAAGCCTTAATTGAAGAGAATCATAATATAGAGAGGTTAAATTTATCGCATATAACAATTGAAAATTAATTAAAATGCTAAAGAGCTCGATATTTGTGTTTCACATGAATTGAAAGAGATTTACTTAACACAACGAAAAAAAAAGCTCAGTTATGCATTGCAGCGATAATGAACTACCAGAACCATCCATTTCATGGGCCTCATAATATTGTCTCAGCATTTGCGGAGTATTTGAATAGTGTCTACAAAGATTCGGAGCCCTCTGAAATTTCTACTTCAGGGAACCTTCTGAAACCATTAACATTCCCATAATCACTCCCTCGGATGTTTCTTGGGCCTGAAAGTCACTTAAAAATAAGGCCACATCTGGCTCAGATGGTGTTCCTAGTTTTCTGATGAAGGACTGTTCCATTGTTCTGAGCGCTCCTCTTTGTCATATCTTTCAACTGATTTTGAAGAGCGGGGGTTTTTCCGAAGGTCAGGAAGATTACCAAACTCTGTTGTATTCTGAAAAAAAGGTGATCCATCTCTAGTTGAAAACTATCGCGGCATTACAATCTTATGTTAAATCTTTATTTTCTAAAATTCAAAATCATTATTGGCCTCTGACCAATATGGCTTCTTTTCTAAAAGATTATGTATGACTAATCTTTGCGCCTTTTCCTCTTAGGTTTGTGATGCGCTTAACAGGAGAAGTCAAGTCGATGTTATTTACACTGATTTCCGTAAAGCTTTTGACCAAAGCTTCAGTCCTATTCGGTTTCTCTTACGACCTTGTTTCCCTCTTGAAATCCTATTTGTTTAATCGTAGTTAGTTTCTGCAAATAAAATAATATAAATCTGCTAGGTTTACTCCATCAAGTGTTCCCCAGGGTTCGAACTTGGGGGCCACTTTTCTTTGACATATTTATAAACGATCTTGTTTTCCAGTTGGACTTCCACAGAGAGGCCTATGCTGATGATTTAAAAATATTTCAACGCATTCATTCTGTTGCAGACTGTTTGTCCCTTCGAGCCAGTATTGATATGGTCAGTCAATGGTGTGTGACTAATAAGCTGGATTTTAACATCTCTAAATGTAATGTTGTTTCTTACTCTCGGACAAAAAATTATGTTCGGTTTAATTACCATATAAATAGTTTTATCTTTAATAGATGCTATACTGTGACGAACCTGGGTGTGGTCTTCGATGCCCCCCACTTTGATCACATGGTGGCTAGCGCATCACGAACATTGGGTTTTATTCTCCAAAACTGAAAACCTCTTTCTTGCACAGTCACTTTCAAACTGCTCTATTATAGTTACGTGAAATCGAGGCTAGATTATGGATCAATTATGTGGTCCCCCATATACAATTGTCATGTCCTTGCCATAGAGGCCACTCAAATGAAATTTCTATAATATTTAGCATTTAGAGAGTACAATATTTATCCTCAGTGGAGTTTCAATCATGACCACGTTCTCGAAAGACTTAAAGAACTGTCATTGGCTCTACGTCCTTACTCCCAATCCGTATCATTTCTCTATAAGCTTCTGAACGCGAGGATTGATTGCCATTTCTCGTTCCCCGTGTTGGTGCCAGGTATCCACCAGCTTTCTCATCTGCCCTTGCTAGGTTAAACATTTTATTCCAATGTCCCATCCACAAAATGTGCAACAATTTAAATCGTATTTCCACACTATACGACATGCATTTTGATGGTCTACCAACTATTCTGAAACACCTGCGCGAGGGTATCCTTTATAGCTTGCTACTTTGCTATATACATGGATAGTTTAGGAGAATATTGTATACCCACAGCTTGCAAATCCGATATTCAAATGGATGATGAATTAATTTTGAATTGATTTTAAATGGGTTTTTAGTTTTAGATTAACTGTAGCTTCAGTTAGTTTATTAACATTATTAGTTTATTTACTTTATCCTATTAGCTTGTTTATCTATGTTTGAATTTTCTGTAAGGGGCCGTTGGCCTGTTGGAAATAAATAGCTATTTAGTTATTTATTTGTTATTAATAATATTTGCGATATGTATCTCACGCGCAGTGAAATCGACCCTTTTTTGAAAATTATCATCACTGGTGATCTGTCTGCCACTCACGCGACACAGAGTAGAAGGCTTTTTGGTAGTCCACGTAGGCGGTGAAAAGGTTTCTTCATTTGGTGGAGACCTGATTGCAGATGACCAAATTGATAGTAAGTTACCCCTTGTAACCCATTGCGCATCTAGCACATCCTTTTTGCTGAATTGCGCTGATGTTGTTTTGCTCGATATGTACTCTGATACGTTGTCAAGAAGGATGTGATCATCTTGTAAAGCGTAGAGAGACAGGTAACTGACTGATATTTGGCTGTATCCTGTGTCTTATTCTGATCTTTTGGCAATAGATACTTGACTCCTTCTGTAAGAAACAATGACATTTTCTGTGTATCCAGCCAGAACAGCCAGTCGGTGCATACTCCAAAACTTTTTAAGCCAGCAGTCTTGGACATGATCACTACTCGGGGCTTTCCAACTATGAAGTCCTTTGACGATGCCCTCGGTGGTAAATTACTCGAATTGCATCTGACTAATCCTGGAAGATTTGATAATCTTCCTTGACCCAGCTATCGTTGATGTTACAGATTATCCCATAGACTCGGCCAAATGGCTTTCGTACTCTCTTCAGGGAAGCATCCAAGATATACTCGGATATCAAAAGGATGGAGCCCCATGTCATCGGACCCTAGGTGATGTTCCAGTCCCCTACATTGCCCATAAACTTCCGGACAATTCGAGGGATCCTAAGCAATACTGCCTTATACAGGTGTTCACTAAGGTCGATCCCTGAAGCTGAAGACTCTTCGGTAGTATGTTGATTATTGAGAGAATTATAGGAATCATCCGGAAGCTATTAATTTTCCATCATCTTCTGGAAGTAGGTCTCTGTATTTGAAGACCTTCTCATTTTTCATATCTCTTAGATTAGTGTTTTTAATCATGGCGACTTCTATGATCATTGCTTGTTTGGATAATCTATCTATCGCGGCTCTGGCACAACCTTTCTTCTGAATTGTAATGAAGTTGTTTTGCACGCAGTTTGCATTAATATGTTGTGTCAGGCAGGGTATGATCACCGCTAGTACAGCGTGTGAAGGCAGGTAATTGGTCGATATTTGGCTGGATCTGATCTAATCTTTTGGTAACGTATACGTGACCCTTGTAAGAAATGTGGATCAAACAAAATATCAATTATCGGAACAACTAGTCGTTGGTACATTCTCCAAAACTTTTGCCAGTAATTTTGAAAATGATCAGAATCCGGAACTTTCCAATTATGAAGTCCCTTAACAATGATAGTGATTTCTTCGGTGGTGAAGTGCTCGAATTGTATGTAACTGCAATCCTTGCATACTTGATATTATTCGTTGATCCAATTAGCGTTGATATTGCAGTGAGCAGTTGTAGTTAGTTGACTTCTCCAGAACTTGTTCTTTATTCGGTACCTATTATGTGCCATATTTGATAATGGTCGATTCATACTTCCAAAAATTATTTTACACTTTACTTTCAGCTATTCATAGTCTCAACTAAAAATTACCAACTATCAATTAAGAAGCTGGTAAAAAAATTGGTCATCTACAGTAACATTATTCGAAAATGATCATAGTTTAAAGGTGATAAACTAGCATAAACCACATCTAAAGCTCAATGGCATCCAAAAAAGGTCATATTCTCACTTTTGTGGAACTACAAAGATGTGGTGTATTTTGAACTGCTTCCAAAAGACCGGATGATCAATTCAGATATTTACTGTTAACAAGCAAAGAAACTTAATGGAGCTATTAAAGAAAAACGGCCAGAATTGGCATGTCGTAAAGAAATTGTATTCCATCATAACAATGCAAATCCTCACTCATCTTAAGTAACTCGTGGGAAATTATTGGAGCTGGATAGTGATGTCTCATCCTCCATACAGCCCTGACCTGGCACAATTTGATTACCCTTTATTTCGAAGTTTGCACAACTCTTTGAATGGAAAATTTTCACAAATAATGATGACCTTAATCCGAACCTAGTTCAGTTTTTTGCTGAGGTACCTTCCAGAGGGCGCCACCAGCAGCACGTCGCCTATATATAAAGCTTCATAACTTTTTTTACCCGAGTAAATTCAATTTCTAATTAAAAATTCGTATTCCTTGACACTTTGTACAGATCTTTTAGAGACACCCTATGTTTTTAATCGATTTCCAAAAGGAAGGGAGACATGTCTCCACCGATTTGAATGAAATATTTTGCGTTATGTTCAGGAAGTTGCTACTACGATGATTCCGTATTATTATGGCTGAAATCAAGTCGGTAAACTCCAGGATGGCTCTTACAATATCGCGGAACAAAAAATTTGTATTGGTAGGGGAAAGTTTTCGATACTGCAGATAACGAATCTAAAATAAACCCATTATGGTGAATTTCTTGCGACGTAGATGACCAATTTAAAATAAGTTCATAAAATTTATTATGATGGTAGAATAAATTCTTGTTCTGTTCAATTTCTTTCAAAAATGGTAATTGAGTTTTCAGAACCAAAAAAAAATTTTTATACTTTAAACCTATAAAAACAATAATTTTTCAAATAGTTAAATGTAAATGTAGACATCCCTTTCATTTTTTTGATAATAACCAGCCATTTTTTTTAAATCTTGTATTTAACATTCTGTCCTACCTTTTAAAATAAAGGGAAGGAGATGCCAGGAATAATGTTATTCAAAATATACTGTAACCCTGGATTACCCTATCCATTTTTAATGAACCTGGACTTATTTTAGAGGCAATTCCTATATAATAAAAGAGATTTAATTAATTTTTAAATCCATTTTATTATTTACCATAAAATGGCATGTTTTGTGGAAGTTACTAATTTGCTGCAAATATTCTTAACAAAACAGTGTTTTTTCAAATTGACCAAGTAGAAGTTACTTTGTTTTTTAAAATCGAATTATAAGAGCACAGTAACAAAAATAAATGATTAATAAAGAAAACATGAAATCAAAGTGAAATAAATACAATATTTCAGTGTATTATATGTACTAAATGGAGTCCATTACTATGCGAATAACTGTCGCGTCTTTAACGGATAACAAAGAGATTCATTACAATTTCTGCTTGAGAAACTGACAGTATAGCATTTCTTGTATTACAAATTTTCGGGTTGTCGGTCAAGTTCGATAAAACTATATCTTTTGTCCTCTTCCACAGGTAATAATTCAAAATTATTAAATCTGGCCATATAGCTGGCCAATGAATTGTACCATCCCTTTCTATCCATCTAATTGGAAACTAATTGTTCAAATACGCCCTAACGTTTGAGCATAATGTTGTGGATTGCCATCGTGTTGACAGCATATATTTCTACATATCTCCAATAACAACTTAAGTATAATAAGATGTCTGTTAGTATAACGGTCATAAAATGAAGTTAAGAAAATAAAAGAAACATAAAAACAGGTGATTCGAAAATCCAGAAACTTACCTACCAAAACACAATTTTTTGGCAAAATTCTACTTTAGTCATCAACTGTCTACTTCCAGAGTGATACAGTCATTTCAGTGCTGCAATATGTGTTTTCAGCGAGCATTTTTTTTCAGATTTGTAAATAGACAATGATCGTTGGTACCAAATCTGGAGAATATAGTGGATGCGGAAACAATTCGAAGTGTAATTCATGCAGATTTTCCATCGTTAGGATTGAGTTGCGCCACGGTATATTTTCTTAGAAAAAGAGCACTTTTTTTTTCTTCATTTGAGGCCTTTTTTTCTCGATTTATTTCTTCAAATACACCAGTAATGCCATATCATCTCCGCTATTGATGTTTTTTTTTCTCTTTCTGAGATACTAGATGAATATTATACCATACTCATTCCAAAATACGGACACTTTAATCTTGCCAGCCAACTGTTGCGTTTTTGATTGCTTTGATTGACTTTCATCCTCTGCTGTCCACTCAGTTGACTGCCGGTTTCATTCCAAAGTGTTGTGGGGGATCCGTGTTTAATCCATTGTCACATCTTTTTCTTCTTCTTCCTGTACCGTGTCAGGGCCCTCTACATTGGCAATTACAATGGCGAGTTGATCGGGGTGCTCTACTGTTCTAAATAGCTGTTCAGCACTGTTTATTTTCGTTCATTCTCAGATGTTTCTCAGCCAAGAGATCTGCTTCCTTCCAACACCTCTACGATCCTCGATCTTACCCTTTATTATCAGTTGAAGAATTCTGTACCGATTCCCTCTGAGAATATAGCCAACATATGCTAGTTTTCTGCATTTTACAGTTTATCATCTTTAATCTAATTTAATTTCTGAAAACAATGTTTAATTCTAATTTGTGGATTTACTTTCCGTGATTTAAATGCTACAAAATAAGAAATTTAAAATGACGCCTTTTTATTTAAAATGTTTGAAAAATTGGAAAAATTAGGCTTGACAAATAAGGCCATCTGACGATTAATAATGAAATATTAATAACAGTTAATTAAAGCTCTTTTACAACATAAGCATATCTCTTAAATAACACAAACTTCATTAAAATCTGACAAGGCAATCAAGAGTTACAGTATTTTTTGAATAACAATATTTTTGCTACCCCCTCCCCTTATTTTAAAGCTTTAGGCAAAAAGTTAAGTTCAAAGGGTTTAAAATGTAGGCAGTAGATAATAAAAACATAATAGGTTATCTATGACTATATTTAATTTTTTTATGAAATTGTTTTTATATATAATTAGAAATGCCCTATAGGCTGAATCAAAACAAAATATACCGTTTGAAAGATGATTTAATATGCTTTGACAAGGTTATAAATTTATCAAGAGTGCTTATTGTTTATAAAGTGTAGCAACGGAAAACAAAAGAAATGTGTATTACGTGGAAGTTATCATGAGTATATACAAATTTTGACAGATTTAAATTATTGTAGGTTTGAAGCTAATTCGGTTTTTATAATTTTATTAGTTTTAAAGTATGTCCGTGAAAATGGACGACTGAATATGACACCTGCAGCGGTTGTAAGGGTCTGCGAACGTTATGAGGAGACTGTCATCGGCGCCCCGGAACAGACAAAAAGCGATGCACGACAGAACTTGACGATCACTTTATTGTGTCTAAAATCATTAAGAAACTGTCGACTTAATGCAGTTCAAATATAACAAGAGCTCCGTGAGTTCCGAGGACTGACTATTAGTCAGTGGACAGTAAGATGAAGACTGCAGGAAAAAAAAACCTGACCCCTAAATGTCCTGCAACTGATCCAAAACTCTCCAACCCACAGTCAAACAGGTCTGTATTTCACACGGGATCATGTGAATTGGACATTGGAGCATGGGAGGTCTGTTCTGTTGTCCTATGAGACCAGAATATGTCTCTATGGAAGCGATAGAAGAAAAAAAGGGGAATGATTTGTAGAGTGCTGCCTTGAAGGAGAGATTGACTACGGCGGTGGTTCGTGCATGATCTTCTTCTTCTGTTGGTGCCTATCCTCTGTGGATGTTGGCAATCACATTGGCCCATATGACCTTATTGACAGCTGTTCTAAATAAATGTACCGTCGTCATTCCTGTCCATTGTCTGATATTCCTCAGCCATGATGTTAGTCGGCGACCCTGAGTTCTTTTACCCTCTGTCTTACCTTGCAAAATTAACTGAATTAGTTGGTATTTCTCATTGCGCATTACATGCCCTAAGTATGATATCTTTCTGATTTTCACATTGCGCATAATTTCTGGGTCTTTTTTCATACGTTGCATCACGGTGTTATTTGTGACATGATGGATGTATGAAATTCTGAGCATGCGGCGGTAACACCACATTTCGAAGGCTTCCAGTCGTTTAGATGTTGTTTCTGTCAAAGTCCAGGCTTCCACTCCATATAGAAGAGTTGAAAATACATAACATCTCAAGACTCCTGTTCTTATATCAATGTTCAGGTGCATATTGCACAAGATCTTTCTGAGGCGGTTGAAGACAGCTCTCGCCTTCTCTATGCGGCATCTAATCTCCTGTGAGTGGTCCCATTCTCTGTTCAGACTGCATCCTAGATACGTAACTTTGTCAACAGTTTCCAAAGTTTCATTATTTGCTCTAAATTGGTGGTGTATTTCGTCATTTTTGCTTACTATAAGAATTTTTGTCTTTTTACAGTTTAATTTCATGCCGTATCTTTCACAGACTTCCACTACGCGGTCTATTAGTGTTTGCAGATCCTCTGCATTATCGGCCAACAGAACTGTGTCGTCTGCATATCTTAAGTTGTTAATGCTTTCACCATTAATTTTTATGCCCTCTCATTCCACTGATAGCTTCCCTGAACAGCATTTCCCAGTACGTATTGAATAACGTCGGCTATAAAATACAGCCCTGACGAACTCCCCGTTTTATTGTAAACTAGCGACCCGCCCCGGCTTCGCACGGGTGCAATGCTGATACTAAGTACACTACAGAAAAACTGTGACTATTTATTTTATTTTTACAACAATTATTACATCGGCCTCCGACGCGCTATTTATAGGCACGCTGCCGCCGCCCCGGTCGGCCAGTACCGCCGCAAACGCTACTTCCCGCAATTTTAAATCTGTAATATCTTCGAAAATATTCATTTAAATCTTGTGCTGTAAAGGACCATATAGATCTATATTAAATCAACAATGTATTTAAGCTATTTAATTGGATAAGGATTAATGCTGTATTGGTTAAAATCGCTTCAAAATTTGCCATTATTTGTCGTAAAAAGTAAATGACAAAAAAATGATATTGTGGGATATCCATGAGAGATAGACATATACCATCGCGGAGTTTTCTGTAGACCTTTTCAATGTGTACAAATAATTAGTACATTATTTTGATAAATCTCGTAGGGTTCAGCCTGCGTTTGCAATGTAAGCGGAAAAAAATATGATAATTAACGACATCACATTAGAAACCTCAAAAATAACAGTATTTCTCCACTATTTAATGGATGTTATTATACATATAAACCTTCCTCTTGAATCACTCTATCTATTGAAAAAAACCGCATCAAAATCCGGTGCGTAGTTTTAAAGATTTAAGCATACAAAGGGACATAGGGACAGAGAAAGCGACTTTGTTTTATACTATGTAGTGATTCTTGTGATGTTTCGTTGCCTACACGTACAGTCGCCCTTTGCTGTGAGTAAAGGTTTCTAACAAGGCTTAAATCCTTGTCATCGATACCAGATTTATTTAATATTTGAAGCAGTTTGTGATGTTGCACTTTGTCGAATGCTTTCTCGAAATCGATAAAACATGCATAGACATTGCAGTTTACGTCCCGAGCTCTTTGTATCAAAATTTGAATAGAAAATAGAGCTTCTCGTGTTCCAAGTCCATTTCTAAAGCCAAACTGAACATTGCTAACGTTTTCGTGCATGATCTGGGGTGCAATTTCTATGGCAGCAGGAACGGAACTTCTTTTCATCGCTAAGCATACCCATGGTCGATAGAGACGACGATTGACAGGCGTTCGGTATATTGAAGAGATTCTAGCAGTACATGTGGTACTTTATATCGATTATATTGGCGACATTTTTACTTTTATGCATGACAATGCAAGGCCGTATACTGCTAGAATTACCGAGAACTACAGAGAGACGTTGATTTTCGGGTTATGGAGTGACCAGCGCAATGTCCCTACTTAAACTCGATTGAACATTTATGGGATGAGCTGAAACTGAGAATCCGAGCTAGGATTCGTTTCCCAACGTCTATCCCAGAGCCCATTATTGCAGTATAAGAAGAGTAGCTTCATATTCCACAAGAAACCATATCGAACTTGATATAATCTGTGCCTAATCGTATGCAAGCTGTAATTAGAGCAAGAAGAAGTCATACCCATTATTAATGATTTAATATTGACATTGTTATCATCTTAGTTGATGGTCAAAGTATCTTTTTTGTTTGTAGTAATTAAATGAAAATTTGTTTCATTTATTTCATTTTATAATTTTTAGCCTAATATTAAAGGGATTTCAATAAATTCATACCTCTGTAAAAGCATAATAAATTAACTTTCAAATTATATTAGAATTTATTTTAGTCTGACGTATAGTTTGCAAAAAATACAGATGAAGTCATAAGTGTGAGGTGAGCCGATTTCTATGCACTTAAGTGTATTTATATTAATTCGGCTTTGTCACATTACTTTACTACATATTTCTTAACGCTCTGTAAACGGTATTTCCCGAGATACAGCGTTAATAGACACTCATTATAGTAAATATTTTATATAATAATTTACATATATTCCGATAAGTTCCATGATTATCGAGACTAAAAATTGAAAACCAAAATAAATAAAAAATAACCTCCTTCAAAAAGCCCCACAAAAAAAAATATACTTTTATCTGTAATGGAAATTTTTAAAGTGGACACCAAATTAATACTATATGAAAAAAATTAAAACATACTTTTTTATTTACTTTCGTAAAAGCAGATAGATAAACATCTGTCTGCTTTCTATTTAATTAACAAAATAAATAAAATATTTTTGCTTGTAGATGAAATTACCAATAATTCACAAAAATACTCGGAATCCCAAAAACAAGAGGAAAACAAAGAGAAACCGTCTTCAGAACGACACGTGAGCTTCGACAATTCTAAACCATCAGATCTAATTTACTTCAGAAGCAGATCATTGTCTCAGAGCAAATCAAGTAAAGAAGTAAAAAAAATTCCTTTCAGTACAAGATCTTTACCTGAAGAGGGATATATGAAGGACGAAACAGCACCAGAGGTAAGTAGTTAGCAAAATTCATATCGATAAATGTATAAATGGTTAAAAAAAGGCCTTTATTTTTTAGTTTGGGCTTGCCGAGAGTAGGCGGACGCATTCTTTATCCATCTTCTTTCTAATGACATTTGAAAGTTTATTTTATGAAGCTCGTATAATATGTCTTGTGTCAGTAGATTCACGTAATTTGCAACTCAGCGTATAATATAAATATAATTTGCTTGTAATGGATAAAGAAAACATATGTCTACCACCAAAACGTCAGAATTTAATATTTTTTACTTTTAGCGTAAGCAGCTTTAGGTTTTTGGAATATGCTGTTTATTTCCGTTCTTTTAATCCTTTTACTAGCCAATTTTCTGCTAATTATCTGTTTCGGCGTTCGATTCCTGCTCCTCTTAATACCATCAGAAGTTTTTACGAATATTCATCTAAAATGCCCGGATAAATTCACTTTGTGCAAGGAAACGAAAGATTTTTATGGAAATATTGAAAGGCTTAAAATTGAATTTTATTGCATAAAATAATTTGCTTGTAAAGGTATGGATAAAGAAAGCTTATGTCAGCCATCAGAAAATCCTAATTTATTAGTTTTTACTGTCTTTCAACGTAGGCTGTAAGTCTTTTGAATTTTCTTTGTGTTTTCGTTCGTTTAAGACAATCCTTTTACTAGTAAATTCTTGCTAATCACATATGTTTCGGCGTTCGATTCCTGCCTCTTTTAATATTATCAGGAAATTTTATTAGTCTAGGAGCCTAGTGGATTTTTGTACTCGATGCAGAAGAGAAATAGGTCAATTAGGGAGGATTCCGGAAAATGGCCAAGTTTGTTAAATAAAAAACGAAAACTTCAACGATGTTGGTGTACTACTTTGTATAAAAAATGGTCAGGATCGGAACTTTCAGCTTATTTAAATTTCCAACGTATTAGCGGACAACACAAAAATTTTACCAAAATGTCTCCTACCGATTTTGAATACTTGTTAAACAAAATAGGACCAGTTATATCCAAAGAAGAAATATTTTTCCAGCATAAGTTCAATAGGTTTTAATTACCAGTGGTATGGTGGTGCTCGAAGCACAACATTTCCATGTTCTTTAGCCCACATATTTCTTCGTTTTCGTTAGTAATTTTTAAAAGTTCCTTCTTTAACAAATCATTCGTAAAGGGAATGTCTTTTTGATAACCAATCAGTAATATTACTTTTTCCAGCTATGTTATTGGCAACTTTTCCACCAGTCTAGAATAACTGGCGTTATCCAAAACTATAACAGACCTCTTCGGAATTAACTGTATCATTTGGGAAAAATATTTTTGAAAATATCCGCCATCATTTATTCATGGTAATCTTTGATAGATTTCAATTCGAACTGCAGCAAAACTCCTATAACTCCATTCACGCCTCCAATATGAGCTATAATGAATTTGCGGTTCTTACCGAGTAAGGATTTTAAACCTTCAAAGAATGCTACACGAAAAATTGTCATATTCTTATTTTCATATAATTTTTGTACCATGTGTCCTTCACTGAGACAGATTACATCCAGATAAAAAATATTTTTGCCTCCTCTGCGACTTTTTCTAATATCCTGCAAATAGTGTCTTCTCTAAAATAATATTTCCTCTGTATCACCTCAATTCTGACTTTTCCTAAAAGAAGTTTTTCTCATGCCAGGTACATTCTCGTCTTGTATCACAACTTTTAAAACTTTATCGAGACTTGCTATCTATCTTCTAAGATATAATTCATGAATGTGTCTTCTTAGTATGTTTCTGAAGCATTCGTATAATAATGTTCTTCTCGGAAACGGTTTAAGCTCGAACAGAGTTCCACTTTTCCTTTCCTTAATTCGCCTGTAAGTTGTAGATTCGCCAAGTCCCATTATATCGATGCATTTCGAAAGCAAACTCCGCACCCTCAACAGAATTTTTGGTTAAACAAGTGAATGATGCATATTTGAAAGCAATGTCTTAGAATTTAAATCTGAAACACAAATGTTGGAGTAAAAGTAGCCATTTTCAACATCTAGCACTGAAAGTTGTAAGACAATAAAATACAAGGCCTTACATTTATACACATCTGAATTATACTTTAAAATGCCATTAGTGTTAATTGCCCAATTAAAATGTATATTTTTAAACCTAATTATCTTTAGAGTATACTATTCTCTCCTAAAATACATACTTCAGACACATACAATATGTACCTCTTAATTTATCCGAATTCAGAAAGCCCAATTATTTATGAAATCTGTTCCGAGAATTGCTATGCCGTTGGTTTACGGCTCTTCACAGGTACATAAATCTCTTGTGCATATAATTGTCATACTTTGTCTGGCAATGAAGAACATACGACGGTTTTGTTAGTTTTATGCAGTGGAGTTTTATCGTAAAAAAGTATATTAAACAAAAAACGAAAATATGGGCAATAATAAAGCACTATTTCGTATAAAAAAAAATGATCATAATTCACACTTCTAACAAATTTATCATTCTAACATATTAGCGGATAATACAGAAATGTCATTAAAATCTCTTCGTTACATTTTAAATATATGTTAAATAAAATAGAAGCAGTCATTTTCAAAAGAAAAATATATTTTCAGCAGCTCATTTCCATATGGCAGGCGCACTCGAAATTTTCTTCTCGGTGGTCTGAAAAATTTTTTGATACAATTTCATTTCACACATCCACTTCTTTTATTTCTAAAATGTTTGTGTCTCCTCTAAATTCAACATATTTTCTTGAGACCACTCCATATTCACTGATCAACAATACCAAGTGCTATATAAATTTCATTTCATTAACAAAATAGTAAGAAAATCTCGTGGCTTCAGTCTTGCGTGTCATGAACTCGTCCCACTGGATAAAAAAGATCCTTTAAATTCGCACCAAGAAACCAACAGAAAATGGATCGCTACGAGTATCGGTCGAGCTTCTTATGACCCAAGTGCATTTATTACCTCCTTTGAAACCTGCCAACGATGGCCCTCGATAACAACACAAATCAGCAAAATTCAAAGGAGTCTCGCTGGAAGTTCGTAGCATTCTCGTCACGCACTCATCTCACCATATTTATTTGCACTTTAAAACGCTTAGATAAATCAACTTAAGCAAAGGATAATGGAATTTTTAAGAAAATATCAGATTGCTTAAAATTGAATTTTATTACATGAAACAATTTGCTTCTAAAAATATGAACAAAGAAATCTTATATCAACCAGCAGGAAATTCAAATTTATTGTTTTTTACTGACTTTCCGCGTAGGCAGCTTTAAATTTTTTGAACACTCTTTTTTCTATCGTTAGTCAATTTCCTCAGTTACCTATGTTTCGGTGTTCGATTCGTGCTTCTTTTAATATTACCTGAAGTTTATATAAATATTCATCTAAAAAGTCTGGATAAATTCACTTTATATAGAGTAACGTAGACTTTTTTTGGAAATAAGGAAAAGCTGAAAATTGAATTTTATGGCATAAAATAATTTGCTTGTAAAGGTATGTATAAAGAAATTTTGTGTCTACCACCAGAAACTCCGCATCTATTATTTTTTACGGCATTGTAGCATAGGCACGTTTAAGTTTTTTTGACCTTTTTTTAGTTCCATTTTTAAATAATCCTTTTAGTAGTCAATTTCCTGCTAATTACCTTTGTTTCGGCGTTCGATTCCTGCTTCTTTTGATATTATTTGAAGTTTATAGGAATATGCATCTAAAATCCCCAGATAAATCAATTTTGTATATAGAAACGTAGAATTTTTATGGGAATATCGAAAGGCTGAAATAGAATTTTATTGCATAAAATATTGGATGGATTGCAATATATGAGGGCTAATCGAAAACAATGTGGTTTAGGTGAAATTAGATCTTCTAGCTATCGAGTTTTGTTTAGCTTATGATTTTATTATAATTTGTAGGTCTACAAGGAATAAACCAAAAATTTGTCGTATGATTCTTTAATGTAAAAGTCCCTTATTTCAGTACATTTTTCAAGTCGCTCTCTAATGTTTTCTTAGTTTTAATATACGCTAAAATCGTTGAGTCACCTCATCATTATAATTTTTTTCCTCTGATTCATTATGATCTAATAAATATGCTGCATAATTAATTTCAGTTAAGCTCCATTTCAGAATAACGTCCTTTGAAATACATTTCAAATGTTCTCCTATTTAAACACAGAAACTATATTTCGGGGCCTACCTTTCATACCGAGATGATTATATAGGATTATAAACGCAACTGTTGTTGAAAGATTACTTTTTAGGCTAATGCTCTTGTCTTTAGTCGTCTACCTGTCACAACTACTTTCCACTAATTTGAATTGGTTTTGGCAAAACTTGCAGAAGGTGAAACCACACGATTTTCCGAATTTTTCGATGATTCTTTGCATAACTCCTATTTTTGGGTCATAGAATACGACTGTTATTATTTTTCGCCAATCTCGCCGAGTTTTTCTAAAAAAAAATATTTTTCACTCATAAAGCTTGTGTTTTTCGATCATTACCTTTAAATTTTGGCATTTCTGGTAAAATACACAAAGACTCATCATCATCATCATCATCACACAACCTGTAGCGTCCACTGCCGAACATAGGCTTCCCTCAATCGTTTCCAATGTTCCCGATCTTGTGCTGATTGAATCCAGTTTGTTGCGATTCTCTTGATATCATCAGTCCACCGTGTTGGAGGTCTGCCCCTACTTCTAAATGCCTGGAACCTAGGACGCCACTCTATAATGCGTTTAGTCCACCTAGCGTCTTCCATTCTCGCCACATGTCCAGCCCAGTTCCATTTCATATGTGTTATACTTTCTATAGCATCCTTGATCCCTGGTCTAGTTCTAATAATTACATTTGGAACTTTATCTCTCAGTGTTATTCCCAACATCGACCTCCCCATGGCTCGCTGAGTCACTCTAATTTTTTCGCATCTTTTCTTAGTGAGTGTTAAAGTTTCTGCACCGTATCTGAGCACAGGGAGCACACACTGTTCATAAACCTTTCTTTTCAAGCAAATCGGTATATTGCTTTTAAATACGTCCTTTCTCAGCTTGCTGAACGCCGCCCATGCTAGTGTTATGCGTCTTTGAATTTCGCAGGTCTGGTTATCTTGGTTTATTCTCAGTTCATGGCCCAAATATTTATAAGATGTTACATACTCGATTTCAGATTCGTTAAGGGATATGTTGCTACTTGGAACTAAGTTTGTCAGACATTGAGTTTTTGTACGGTTAATTTTTAGACCTACCATATCTGATGCTGCACTTAATGTCCTTAGTAACTCTTGGGCTTCTTCAAGGTTGTCAGAAATTAACACGATATCGTCAGCAAAGCGTAGGTGGTTTAATAGTTCACCATCTGTATTGACTCCCACGTTCCCCCAACCTTTTTTTTTAGATATGTATTCTAGCAACATTGAAAATAGTTTTGGTGAGATGTTATCACCTTGTCGTACGCCACGTTCCATTCTAAATGTAGATGTTATTTTGGAATGGACTTTAATACTTGCTGTTGCGCTATTATATATGTTCTTAATTAAAGCTGCATATCTGTGGTCAACTCTACAATCAGCTAGTGCAGCAAATATTTTGTTTTGGTCCGCTGAATCGAACGCTTTCTCGTAGTCCACAAATATTAAGACCAGTGGTTTGTTGTACTCCACTGTTTTTCCTATAAGCGTTTTCATAACTAGCAAGTGGTCGTTTGTACTGATTGGACGGTGGTTTTTTAGGTCGGTGGGATCGCCTCTCTTATGCATGATTATCATTATGGCATTGTTCCATTGTTCCACACAAACACTAACGAGTATTTAATGCGAATTTTCCATAAAACGTAAGTAAACCATTGGCTTATGGTTTCATACTGTTTCTGGGCATACATGGTTAGTTGCGTACGATTTAAATCGAAACATATGATGCATTGCAAATGCAATTAATTGTGGTCATTCCAATATTGTAGCGCAGAATGTGGGTAAACATACAGATATCAAACATAAACAGATTGTTGGGCAAGCTACGTTAATCTAAAAACAAAAATCATAACTAAACTAAACTGCTCTGAACTAACCTGAAGAATTTTTTTGAATTTTTCAATGATTTTCGGCTCGTAGAACACGAATATTTTGTTTTTCTTGCCAATCTTGCGTGGTTTTTACATGGAATCTAGATAAGTTTAGTTCAGGTCAGTTCAAGTTGGTTTAGTTATGATTTCCGTTTCTAAATCAACGTAGCTTGCTGAACGATCTGTTTATATTTGGCATTCCAATTTTGCACGTTTAACCACATTTTACGCTATAATACTGGAATGACCATAATTAATTGCGTTTGAACCACAAAATTTTTCATCCTAATAAAATTTAAAATCCACATCAACGTGACAACATCGCATCACATGTTTCGATCTAAATCGTATGCAACCAACCATGCATGTCCAGAAACAGTATAAAACGACAAGACAACGGTTTTCCTACGTTTTATGGAAAATTCGTATTTTTCCGCGATTATTTATGTAATTTTTTTTAAAAAATTTATTAAGTATTGTGTAGTGTTAGTGTATTTTATCATAAATACCCAAAATTTAAAGGTAGTGAAAATACAAGTTATATGAGCGAGAATTTTTTTTTCGGTAAAATCACGTGAGATCGTCGAAAAAGAACAACATCTTCATGTCTATGATCCAAAAATAGGAGGTTATGTAAAAAATCATCGAAAAATTCGGAAAATTGTGTTTCCACCTTCTCCAAGTTTTACCTTGGTTTTCAATAGATTCTCTTCCTGACCGAAGTTGTTTACTCCTTCTTTTATCATGGAATATGGTGGCGAAGAATTTTCTTACACAGCTTCTAATGGTGGTTAATTTTAAACAGCATTTCCTTTCTATAGTTAAAAGCTTTATCACTTTACTAAAATCGATTTTGAGCATATCTAAGTTTCAGTTTATAACCTGTATTTAATAAATGATCTCTGAGCAAGAAAATAAAACTAAATCATGTATTTTTTGCTGTTAAGTAATGAATAGTTAAACTAGGTAAACAACATTAAACTTTCACAACATCGATTATCCTAAAGTCGGTAGACTGGAAATTTTTGGATGTCATTATGTAACAAACAAACGTATATATATGAAAATTAAGGACAAAAACCTAAAGTTAAAGCCCTGGAATATATCAGAGGAATAACTATCTCTCAAAATTAAGCAAAATTTTAAATTTCTTGATTTTTTTTAATATCGTGAACTTGGTTAAATTACTGTTTTGCACATCAATCTAAATTTTTTATTATCATCAACTTAAAATAGTTTAAAAGACCATCTTCTAGCTGTATTCTCCGTGGGTACAAATAAACGAGCTTAAGTAAACCTTTTTAAATATTTAAACTCAATTTAGCCTTTTGCACTATTCATCGTAAAAAGTTTAGTCAATCCAAGAGTATATTTGGCAACATCGCTAATTCTGGTAATTTTTTATTAGATGTATTATTAATAACCTCTAAAATAAGTTCCATTTCTAACGTTGGAGTGACAGACAAACGTGTACTTGTGTGCTCAAAAAATGAGAAAAAACTTGGTTTGGACTTTTGAATACGAAAACAATATTATAAATACACTCATCAAAAAAAAATGAGGATACATATGTACATTACTTCTTTTAAGCAACATATCTATGTGAAAAATATTATTTCAGTTTTTCAGGTTCTCTATTTTTAAATGGTCCAAATTTAACTCTCACATCATAATTAGTTAAACCCTCAAAGTTGGATGTTTAAGTCTTATACCAGTTTATGGCTTAAGATACGAAGGTGATTCAATAAGTAAGGTAAATTAGCCACTATCAATTTTAAATGCATACAATTATTCAATATGATCCGATGCTTAGTTTATATGTGGCGATCACTTGAAGCAGGACATCACACCAATGCTTTAAATAATGAAAAAAGACGAGTTTTGAGCAGTGATTAAACATTTCTGTGTGAAACAGCGGACAGCTGCTCAGATTAAAATTGAGTTGGATGCAGTTCAAAGATTTTCATCAGATGAAGCGGTGTAAGATTATTTTGAGGATTTGTATACTTCCTACTTTTCAGAAGGCATAAAGAAGTTGGAATACCGCTAAACCAAGTATACAGAGCTCCAAGAAGACTATGTTGAAAAATTAAAAAAAAAAATAGTAATAACGTTTTTCTTACCTTACTTATTAAACCACCCTTGTAAGATAAACTAGTATATTTCTTTTTATCCCTCTTTCGTAAAAATAATGTTTTTTTTTTGTATACTTTCTCTTTAAATTTGGGTTTACAATACTTCATCCTAAAAAGATAAAAATATTCCACCTTCTCCAAAACAGAATTGGTTTTATCCAAAAAAAAAAGGAAAATAACAGGATACTCTTAGAC
The DNA here is from genome assembly GCA_034092305.1 of Diaprepes abbreviatus. Classification (NCBI taxonomy): domain Eukaryota; kingdom Metazoa; phylum Arthropoda; class Insecta; order Coleoptera; family Curculionidae; genus Diaprepes; species Diaprepes abbreviatus. The sequence continues at coordinate 6,626,232 of JASJET010000071.1, read as the reverse complement.
TCTTCTTATAACTTTCATAACAAATGGTAAATAACGTGTAAAATCAAACTATTTTTAATAAAATTTTGCGTCTGAATTCTAAAAAAAATATATTTTTGCCTTGTTTATAGTTTAACTAACTAATAAAATGAAATATTTGTTGAGAATTGACATATAGAGGAGACAAACCTACAAAAAATAATGTATTGAAACAACGGCAAAGTTAAAATTTTATCCTCAGACTTCGTATTTGGAATCTTGAACTAAATATGAATGATATTTCCAAATGAAGTTTTCTGCATTCTGACAATAAACTGCATATCATATCAAAGTAAATTTTAAAATTACATTTGCAGTGAGTGGTAAATGTGCTTTGACAGATCGTTTTAACCATTTCTGAGATATTTGCAGACGTTTTCATGAAATTCGACACGAACTTGACATATAAAATTGAACAGCTGAATTTCTTGCCAGTTTCCTATATCAGCATGAATGAATGGTATTAAAATGTCAATTCAGTTACTCTAAATAATAGGTTTAGACAATAACTATCCCTTTCGACAGTATATTTCAGAGAATACGTAGGTTTTCCTGGTTTTAGTTGACAAGTTAATTGAGTATAGTTTGTTGTTGTCCCTTTAATTTATGTGGACTTACCACTTTTTTATGTATTTTAAGCCCCTGAACAAGAATTTTTTTGAGTAGAAGTCCGCCACAGTGGTCATAAGATTGTTATTAACAAATAATTGTTTCAACTTTCAAAAATACAATTTTCACAAAACTAACTATTGAGTCCTATTCTTTGAGTAATTTTAAGTAAAAAGATCCTATCAAACTTTTACGTGCGATGCTTATATTCTGAGATAATTAATGTTACAAACAATTAACAACTACGTTTTTCGCGATTTTTGATCGTCTAGAACTTTTGACTCAATAAACTTTTTTTGATATTTTTGACAGCGATCGAAAGTTCAAATTATCATCTACAAGCTGCAATAAAACACTATACAAAAAAGTTACGTTTTAATTGCTTATTTTGGTTGTAAAAAATAGCTTTTGGCTGCTTATAAGCATGAGCTGACTTGTATGGCACGTAAAAGGGAGCCGATTCACAGGCGTCACACGCGGCCGAGTGCGCTTATTTTATTGGTATAACCAAGTTTTCCCCATTGTATTAGATTGTACCTAGAAAAGTTATTTTTATTCGATAACTTAATTGTTGCATAATAGAAAAATTTTAATTCTGTATAGTTAAAACGCTATATATCTTTACGTCAAAATTTGACAAATGCATCAAACTAGTGACATTTTTTATGAGAACTGTAACAGGATCGGAGTGGCTCATTCTACTATTTTCTTTTTCGGTTATTTAACAAGAAATTTGTCGAATGGTTTATAAGCAAGTTTCACAAACCAAATATCCTTAAAAAAGAAAAATGTTATACACAAAAATTTTAAAATCGAAGTTTTTCCTTTTGTTTAGACATACCGATAATTTTATATCCCATTTGTATAGGGCTATTTAATGAAGGAGTTTAAGTGCTTATAATGGGTTTGGTATTTTAAGTGAAATTTTAAATATGAGAGATTTTAAAAGCGGATTAAAATTTCCTCTTTTATATTACTACACTAAGAGATGTACTACTGCTAAAAATAATTTACTTTACGTATTAGTACATTCTTTAATAAGTATTGCCATTTTAATATGTTGTTTTTAGCTAATAATTTTGAAATTGTCGAAACTATTGTACTAAAAATTTTAGACACACTCTTTTTAATTTTGGGATTAGTAGGGTGATGTCTGAAGGTACAAGTGTGGGTGCTTATGTGTATGTTCACTTTTATAACTAAACCTATGTTGTTGTAATGTTTCACCTATGAAATTTATGACAATAAAAGCTTTATTTATTTATTTTATAAAGTAAATCGTTTATATTCTAAATTATTGGTAACTATTTCGGTAACAGAAAGAATTATACGCAATTTATTTATAAAGTTCTATTTTTATTATAATACTCCAGTTAGGTATAACAATATTAGGGTAGTCTAATTGAAAACTAAAAATAAATTGACTATTCTAATAGAATCGGAACTAGAAAACAGTATTCCTAGAAACAGTGGGTAAGTATACAATATTCTAGAAATTATTCAGTGTTTTATACTTAATGACTGTAACTTTATGACTTCTGACTACAATAAGCGAAGTAGTTAAGCTGCAAAAATATTGAATAAAAAGATAAAGAAGTAACCATCTTCGTCAAATAGCCTAGTTTCCTTAAAAATAAATACATAAATTTAAAAAAATGTATGCTTCAACAGATAAGAGTTAACACAACGCACGACTTATGGCTCCGAGTCTTTTATTGATCACATTTCAAGATTCCTCATGCCATATCCTCACAGATTTATAAACATATAAATGTTAAATAAATAAAAAAAAATGAAACCAAAAGTGAAAGTGTTTCTAAAAAAAGAAGAGAAAATTCTGAAAATACAAACACAGAATCGTGTTCTATGATCTCCTAAATCTTCACTAAATCCAATAAATACCCAGAAATCTAAAACGTTCCCTGTAAAAATAACTAAAAAATTTTTGCATATGTACTATTTTGTTCATATTGTTATTTTTTTCTTCCAAAATTAGGCATTTAAGACATATGTTTCAAGGTACAGTTTCCCTTGTTTTCAGCTATTGTATTATTCTTTGTTATAATATTTTAAATATTTCTAATTACATTCTGTACAAGCTGTATTAACTAATTATAGTGTACATTTAAATGAGTTTGAAATACTGTGTATTTTCATAAAGCTCGACAGAATGTTGCTTAACGTTTTCGAAAGAGATACTACAAGAAAAAATCTCTTTATTAGTTACTTACCGGTATATCAAGCTGATTAAAATTTTCCATACGTACATCCATACCTAGTCAGAAAACCTAAATAAATTCAATAAAAACAAGCACTAATAAAGTGTTTTTATTATAATAAAGATAGTCTAAAATTTATAGGCTATCAAGTGTTTAAAGCCACAAACGCTAAACACTACAACATTAAATAGCGGCACAAAGTGTCTAAACTATTTTATATCGTAATATAATAAAAAATATCGCAACGTTGTCAACAAAAATGCGTTTAATAATATTTTATAGCCGTTATTATAGAAGGACAAAATAAAGACACAGTCTGAGGCAAGGTTATGTAAATAACAGCGGCTTTTTTTTTGTGTTCCTTACTCCTGACCTGTGGATATCTTTTATCCCTTTCATTATTATGAAGAGAACTAAGGAAGGAAAATCATCATCTCCTTTAGTATTTTCCGATTTCTATTGTGTCTGGAGTAGATACCGAGTAGGTAAGCGTGCTAACATTCATATTTTTATAAAAATATTAATGGGATATTTTGTAGAATTATTAAATTTTAGATAATAAAACATGTTAAAAATTATGAAATAAATATAAATGTTGTTTCAATTTTAAAAATAACTTATTTTTTTCTACTCCGAGAGGAAGACAGAAAATCGAAATGAACGACCCTAGTTATATTTAGGAGGAACATTTTTTTTGGTGTATGACAACTAAAAACCGTTACAATTACTAAATTTTTAAAGATATACACCGTTTTGAGTATACGTAGTTGTACTAACGATGATATTTCAATCGTTGTCGTATTCTATGCAATAATCGACTGTAAATTGTTTCAAGTTTGTACGCACGTCGATGTTAATTGATTTTCCTGACAAATAAAGAAATTTATGCAATTTTCTTATTTTTGTATAAACATTAAACTAGCATCACTCGTAAACTTCACTACAAAATATTCAAATATAAGGAGTAATTTAATGAAATGGCGAAACAGCCACAAAATTAGTTTCATGTCATTGCTTTGTTTCAAATATTTTTATCATTTACGCGCGCTTTTTGGCAACTATGTTATATTTTTTGAGTATTCATTTGTTTCAACCGGCGCACTAACGAGCATTTGACCTCAAAAACCGGACAAAATTAATAACGTCGTTGTTTTTGACTCTAGATGTATCAAAATCAGTATCCGGGGATTTTTGAGGGCGCTATGTTGATTTCTGGCATTATTTTACTAATCGGGTGAAGGGGGGGCTGACTTAGGGTGAGGAGGGGAGGGGAGTAATATCAAAAAAACATAATGGTTATAGTTTTATATGTTTTTAGGTGCTCCGATTTCATTTCTGGCATTATTTTACCAATCGGGTGAAGGGGCGCTGACTTAGGGTGGGGAGGGGTGAAGAGTAATATTTAAAAAACGTAACGGGTATCGTTTTACATGTTTTTAGGTACTCCGATTTCATTTCTGGCATTATTTTACCAATAGGGTGAAGGGGCGCTGACTTAGGGTGGGGAGGGAGGGGAGTAATATTAAAAAAACTGTGCAAAACTCTAAGAAAAACAATTAACAGCATACGATTTGCTGCCTGTTAATCCAATTTAATTTTTTATTGCTAATAGAAGTGTGTGAATTTATGCACGATTTGCTACCTGATGGTTTATTCGTCCTTTAAAGTTATAATATTTTTTTTAAGAGCATAGACACATTTGTATATATGAATTTAAATATGTAAGGTTTATTTATTTTGCTTTTACATATGTATGTATATTCACGCGCTTCCATTAGCAATGAAAATGATAAAAATAAAGGAAAAATCATTAAAAAACACATAATATCAATAAATAATACAAATTGGGTCAATCCGATTTACCAGATTGATTGATTCCAACAGTCTCCTCTTCAACTGTTGATATATTCAGTTCTTCGGGTTCTAACAATTCTAAAGGTTCACTCAGGAAAAGTTGGCTTTTGCTATGTAGTTAGATGATATCCATCTCTTCTTCAAATCACTATTAAAATGTTTTAAATCGTGACTTAAGGTATGGTACTCGTTTTGGGGACATTTCATCATTTCGCGGAGCTTATGTTCCATAAATGATACCTTATCTTCAAGTGTTCTGGATGTGCTTTGTTTAAAAAGCATGTATAGCGTTTTCCGATATACCTCAATAACATTTGATGTCAAATCTGTACCTATAGGAAAAAAATATGTATGTAAGTAAAAAATAACCAAAATTATCGCAAAAAAATCGTAGAACTCAAAGTGGTCTTTTTAAGATGTGGAAACATGTGGAAAATGTTTTGACTGTTATGATATGGCTAATGTCTATAGTTTATTAGAAAAAAAGAATTGTACCCGACCTAGCTCGGAACATTTTCAAAAACACTAATTAGTTAAAAAGAAAAACAAAAAAATAGAAAATTTTCTTGCATATTGTTTTAGGTCCATAAGAATACTAAACAGTCATTATATTTTTAAATAATATATATTAAAATTAAATAGATACCTTGTTTTTCAGATTCCATCACAAATTTTTTTTTTAATATTCACTTTACAAAATACGAAACACCAAACACAAGTCTAAAAAAAATCTATCAAGAACGAATGCGTGAGTATTGAACGAAGCTTAGATTGCAATTAACTGTGCGGATCGTAGCGGCGGGGAGGGGCCACTTTATCATAATTTTATGATAGTACGGTTACTCAGGTATACAAAAAAAAATTTCGATGATTACTTGTATAGTTTGCATTTCTCCTTTTTGGCCGGTTTTTGAGGCCAAATGCGTCGATGTATACTGTTGCAGAACGTAATGTACAGTCGTTTGCATATTTTAAGGGCATTTGACTTCCAGATTCATTGCTTGACATTACATATGGGTACATAAGCCCCAATTTTATTTCTCTTTATTCTAGAAGATGATTTTTTAATCCCGAAAAAACAGATATATTGATAGCTGTATGGGCTAATTATTCCGTATGCAGTATGAAATCATATAGATGCACTCGCTGGGAATATCCTACTGCAAATTTTGTTCGTGCATGGAAAAAAAATGTGCTAAAATAAGGCTTCCCTCTACGTTCGTACAGGACGCGCCAACACATAAACAGCCAAAAGCTATTTGTTTATAGCCGAAATAACAATTAGAGCATAAGTTTCCACTCGGGGGTCGGTTCTCGGGCGCCACCCTCGGGATTTAATGTGGTCGAGGGCCCACTTTATGTACCGGGCAGCTTCTTACAGTGGAGAAACGGCAAGCCAGGGGTCAATTGCGTGTATTAGTGCTGGCTGCCGGCTGCCAATTGTTACATGTAATGGTAAAAATGGGACTAGGTAATAAAACAAACGGTTATAAAACATCCTGTATCTTGTATTCCATTCTTTTATACAAAGGCATGGCCTAAAACTAACTTACAATCTAAGATGGACAATAATATAAACAAATAAAACGGTCTGGAGGGCAAGAGTATGTTTTGAGAGCTGTTCACGGTAGCTCATTCTGTTCGGTTGCGCTGAAGACGGTAACCCGGCGGTATCATTCACGACGCTATTCACGTACCTCGTACTACACGGTTGCGACGCTATTCACGACGGCTTGTACGCAAATTATCGCGTTTTGTATCTAAAATCCGCGTTCACGGTTCACGGCGCTTCGTATTAAAATTCGACCGACGGCGGTATGTAACAATAACACGTGATCGATCGGCGATAGGCGGCGTCTCTACACGGCGACGGTCTTTAAACGCGGCGATGGCGATAAGCGTCGGGGCGGCAGTTGTTTAGCGCCCTTGTCAACGGACGTCGGAGGGCACCTGGTGGTAAAACACATTCCTGGTAATTACGGAAACAAAGATAATATTGACGGCATTTAGTGCGTGTGTGTATCGGTGACGATAGGAAGGAACGAAAGGAACTGACGCTGCCCGTTCTTATAAGGGTCGTCGACAGCGTCAGCAGGATGGAACGACATTGCCCGTTCTTATAAGGGTCCTCGACAATGTCGACCAATAGTGGTAGGAAATTAGGAAAGGAACCGTCACTGCCCGTTCTTATAAGGGTCCTCGACAGTGACGGTAGGATGACACAACATTGCCCGTTCTTATAAGGGTCCTCGGCAATGCTGGCCATTAGAGGGGTAGGACGTAAGGAAGGAAGTGTATGGTAAACACCATATACACACACAAGCCTAGCCTCACCTACATTACTAAACCAGGAAGGCGCGGTCTAGCAGGCGACCCAGTCCAGTCCGTTTGGACTGTTGACCCAGGTGGAGAACGTGCAGTTCTCAGCGAAATAATGGTCTGCTCAGATTTAAATAGACGGCCCGAGCTCCCACTACGCTGACGTGTGACAGCGTACGGTGATCGCGCATACAATACTGCTGTATGCGGCGCGCGATTACCATGGTCGGACGCTCTGAAAATCTCGGAAAATGATATTTCCCGGCATACCGCGGTAAATCTAATTATATTCCGGTAATATTGAAACTTTAAGCAAACTTTTCCCGCAATAAATAAATAAAATCCCGGCAAACATACTCTTGCCCAAAATTTTGGTAACTTCGTTACACTGTTAAGAAAATCGCAAAAATGGTATTTTTTAATTGTTTAACATTAATTGCCTCAGAAAGTAAGCGTCGTACCTAAAAGTTTATAAGGAATAATCACTCATAGAATACGATCTAATAGTTGGTTTGGCAAAAATTGTATTTTTAAAAGTTTAAAAAATATTTGTTCTTGTTCAGGAACTCAAAATACATTAAAAAAAACTTGGGTAGGTCCATATAAATTAAGGTGGCGACTGGGACCCATTTGACCTCTACACTAGCGGAAAAATTAAGTGATTATGTTCAAAGTAATTTCTTGCACTCCTACATATGGTGCCTTTTTAACACAATATATTTCAATTTTATTATTGATATTGTGTAGCAAGCATGAAAGTAGTTCCTAGATGAGAATACTTTTCTATGATTTGAGAGTATATATAAATAGTTAATTTGTTGTTTATTGCACGAGTTTGCTATGGTTTCATTAAGAATGTTAAGGTGTTGTTTTTATTGTTGTTTTGGCCTGTTAGCGTTTAATCACGCTTCAAATCTTGCGTTTCACATAGTCTGAACCAGTCCTATGCCTGGATAAAGTGTGAAGGAAGGTACACAGAAACAAAACAGCAAATAAACATTAATTGTGACAGTAAAATTATAATATATAAATATAATAAAATTATACTTCTAGAAATTTTAAAAAGATTTTTATTATTTTTCATGGTACGTTTCACCACGGACTTTTGAAAATAATTGCTTTTTCCCGTCAATAAGATATCAATTATTCTTTTGGCTATAATTCCGAAACAAATAGAGCTTTCGAATTTTTTTCCCATTTTCTCTTGTGAATTTTTTCTTCGAATATGATATAAAAATGATGTCTTTCCATTTAAAATTTCGGAGCAAAATTGAAAAAAAAGAAGGGTTTCAAATTCCTTAAACGAAAGCAAGTTTATCAAATTTGGTTCAGCTAAAGCAAACTTATGGTAACTTTTATCAGTAGACTTTCCCCCTTTTCTCTTGCCCTAACTTTACATCTTACAGCAAAAAGTGTTGAACCAAAAAAATGTAGAACTGTAGTAAAATTATCAGTGCAATATTTTTTTGACAGCTTGTATAGAGATATTTTCCAGAAAAATGTATTTTTTTTACATGACCATTGCAATTACGCCCCCTAGCGGCGAAGTTAGTAACTTAAAAATTATTTCCAGCAATGTCTCTCAACCACTTTCCTGAACGTGATTTTTTTCCAAAGTTCCTGGACTATTACTTCATGAGATATGGTACCCACACACCCTTAGTGAAACACCCTGTATGTCCAATAAGGTTTAAAATTGAAGAAAAGTCGTTCAAAAAAATCGGTGTTCATGGTAGTCCCCTGTTTTTTGAGATTCGAAAACATTAAGCGCGCCATCTAAGAAACCAAACCCATTTCCAATATGAGTTGTTATTATAAAACGACGACCTTTTCCACTAGGACTGGATAGTCCTTGCAAAAATCCTTCCATAAATGCCTACTTCAAATTTTTAATATTAAGATATTGCCCTACCTTCTCAACCGTGTGTCCTTCACTGAGCCATGTTTAATCAGTGTAATACAATTTTTTCTCTTGTTCCCGAAACTCCCGTATTTTTTGCACATATTTTCACCACCATAAAATAATTTCATTCTTCTCAATTATTAAGCTTTTTCGATTCCGTTTAAGATATCTAAAATTCATTTATTTTAAACTTCGTTTCAAAACTCAACAAAAGATATGTCGTTATTAATTTGTGTCTTAATTTTTGTTATTATTGGTATTTCATTTTTGAAAAAGAACCCATGGACTTTCCGACGAATAATGTATTTCTTGTCATCATCCAGGATTATTTTTTTCCGTCCCCTTCTCTGCTGTTGTTTCCCTGAAAATGACTGTCTAAAACCATGAACATCGTATGCTATGAAATTTTCGTTAAGATGCCATATATTTCTGAAGCATCTAAAGTAGTTACTTCAGGATCCCATTCCTGAATTCCATCGTAAACATTTTTAATCATTTTCTTTCTTTTAAAGTCAATTAGCTATTTTTTTTTGTAGGCGCACTACTAGTTAAAGGTGCGTTAATATCCATAGTTTACCACAAATATATACACTAAATATACCCTATAATACATTTTAATAAACTTTTTTTACACAACCCAATATCTATATACAAGAGCATAGTAATTAGAATGTCAACTCACAGAATCTATCTATGAATAAATAATAAATCAATAAAATATTCAAACAATCCGAAAACCCAGTAGGGACGTTTATTTTCAAGTTTATTCAAGATGGATATTCTGTGTATATGTGTTGCCATATCCATTATCTTCGCGATAAGAAACCAAGTACATGTTGGTCGGCACCACCTTCTTCTTCTTCTTCCTCTTTTATTTAAGACGACGTCTTGTTTTTCTGCTATATTAAGCCTCCTGTGACGTTGATGTCCAACATTCGTGCCATCGTTTTGAAGGTCGACCAGTGGGTCTTCTAGCGTTTGATATCTCGTTCTTAGCCCATTTTGCCCATCGATCGTCACCCATTCTGTCCACATGGTCCCTCCAATATGTGCGTCTTGACCTTATGAACCGTATCACATCAGGCACCTTGAGCTCTTCCCTTATTTCGGAACTTCTTATTTGATCTCTTAGGGTTACTCCTTTGATTGTTCTTAACGTTTTCATTTCAGCCGTTCGTAGCATACTTTTTGTTTTAGATGTTTCGACTCGAGTTTCCGATGCATAAGTTAGTACTGGTCTTATCACAGTTCTGTAGATGCGTACTTTGCTCTCTGTGGACATATACTTATTTTTCCAAATTATGTCCCTCAGGCATCCTGATATCCTTGAGGCCTTGTCAGCCTGTGCTCTGACTTCCTGGTATAGATTTTTATTGCTTGATACATCAACTCCCAAGTATCTGCAAGACATGTTTTGTCTGATAGGATGGTTCTTCACCATTTATTGTTTTTATTTAGCTCTTCAATTACCGTAATATAGTTGTGGTTAACGCCATTTTCCTGAAGTATTTGCAAGACGTCTTTAAGTCGAACTCTATCAAATGCTTTTTTAAGATCCACTAGGCAGATGAAAAGAGATTTATTGTATTCTATCGATTTTTCAATAGTCTGTCGGATAATGAAAATCGCATCAACCGTCGATCTGTTCTATCTAAACGCGTGTTGTTCTTCACTTATTGCAATTTTACTCGTTAGTTTTGAAGTCATGATTTTTGTTAATAATTTGCTTGTACTGTTTAGTAGAGTTATTTTTCTATAATTGTTGGGTCATTCTTATTTCCCTTTTTGAAGATGGGTATAGTCAGGCTGTTCCTCCACTGTTCTGGAATACTGCAGGTTGATAGAATTCTGTCGAATAGTATTGTTAGCGCTTTTTCTAGTTCAAGGCCCCCATATTTAAGCATTTCATTGGAAATATCGTCGGTTCTCGGAGCTTCTCTATTTTTCAGTTTGGTCAGCATTTCGTGTACGTCTTCTATTTTTATGTTCTCGTCTTCCATCATCGGTCTTACCTTATCTAAATCTATTTGGATGTCCTCATTATTATTATTATTGTAAAGGCTCTGCATGTATTCCTTCCAGTTAGCATTTTAAATAGCACCACCATGCTATTTAAATTGCGATCAGCTGATTGCTATTTAAGGCTCGCGAAATGTGACAACAATGCTTTTTAAGCTTTTAGTCTCTGTCCTGTAGGCAAAATTTTAAATTATTTATAGTTGCATGAGATGTTTATCCCCCGGTTCGCTGGTTTAGTGACCGATGTTAAATGAGTCACTGACAGGAATTTGCGCTAGCTTTTATACAGGCCTTTTAGAGACACCCTGTATAAAAAGCATAAAAGACTCAAAAAGAAAAATAAATTCCTGTCAAAATGAAAAGTTTTCAGTCAATGTTAAGAATAGTTTTTCACCAATATAATAATAATAATTAAGGATTTCATTATTACCATTATTATATATTATACATAAACACTCCAATTTTGTTTGTCAAATTCATGGATGTGACAAAATGTTTGTAATATTTCTAACATTTTTCTAATACACGAATTTTGAAAATTGCATATTAAATATCAATATTTTTATCTTTTAAATATTCACTACAACATTCAGTTGCTAGTAAACATAATTCTCCATGTTCCGCTTAATTTAAAGACAAAATAACATTCTGCGCTTCACTTTCTTGACCTGCGAATGAATAGAACTCCGAACAGGTTGCGGACATCACAAACTCTTCATATATTTTTTTTACTAACAATTCCGTAATAAATTCTATACTAAAACCTCTTCCTCTTTCTCTATCTCATTTAATATAGCAGGATCTTTTATATAACCCTTCAGTATCCTTAAAAAGTAACTGAATACTATTTCCTTTATTTCATGAATAAACTTCAGCAGCTTGATGGTATTCGAAAGCAGGATTACAATACACCTGTGCCCACTCAGGTTGCCTTTGTCATAATTTTAGTAATTTTTTATTTTGTCAAAATTTACACCTAATTTGGTTTATTAAGTAATATTTAAAGTTTGTTGCAAAAAATATAATTGTAATAAAACGAAGATATATAATCAAACTTACATCCAGACACTCTTCGTATATCACTCTCAAACTTTCTAACTATGTCATCTATTATTTGTTCCAGAACTCCACGGATAACGCAATTGTGGAACTTTGCGATATCGAGCCGCTCAGCGGCACCGTTTTCCGAAAAATGACAGTGAGAAGAAGGCGCCAGGAAAACATGAGGAAAATGGCCGCAGTCGATTCCGGTAAGTTTTCCCTATGTGATGTTTCGGACATCAGCATTAACTTAATTTATACAAATAATACAATACAGATAACTAGTTTGGAAAGTAACATCGAAAAAAATTCTTTTCCTGCAAATACATGTAGTTTTAAAGATTTCTGTCAATATTGTATTGTGTTAGCCGTTACTTGATGGAAATCCATTATATAATAGTTAAATAATACAACGTATTACAGTTTCCAGTATATTACATTAACCATAACAATTGTTTCAACGCACAGTGTCTTCTTCAGATCGTAGATAACAACTAAACAAAGTAAAAAATATCTACCATCTGAAGAAGTTGTAATATAGTGGAAATTGTAATACGTTGTATTATTTAACTATTATTTCTGTCAATGTCAAAAATGTAATTTTATGTTACCTGTACTAAAAGTCATTTGCCTTTAATGCTTGTTTTTAAAATTAAAAAAAAAATGGTAATTTAACTGTCAGTAGCAAAAAAAAAACAAAGAGTAAGCGGAAATCTCATTAATAACGATTGCGTTGAACCAGTACATAAATATTTAGGAACTGTTAATAACAGTAACAATATCACAGATGAAAGTCGAATTAAAATTGGAAAAGCGCGGGCTACATTTGTAACGATGGAAACCTTCTCCAATCACGACAAAAATGTATATCTAAAAATGCGATTAGTTAGATGCTATAATACGTTTTCTCAGTTCTGCTCTACCGAGTAGATGCTTGGAGGCTGAAAAGAATAGCATTAGTAAATTGGAGGCATTTGAAATGTGAATATACAGGATATTCAGAATACCATGAGAAGATAAAGTGACGAATGTTGAAGTTTTACGAAAGATGCACAAAGATTGAGAAATTTTAATTACTATCAAACGACGAAAAAACTCGAAAATGTGGGTCACATGATGAGAGCGCAAAAATACTACCTATTGTAGAAGTATGCAGGGTATCCGGGAAAATGTAGTAAATCTCCCGGATATGAGAAAAACACATGAAAAGAATACTACAAGTTCACATAATTTTTTTTTTCGTATAGGCCTCATCTTCGGAGATATGGCAAGACTTATCAAATTACTATCCAAGAAAGTGTCATGAATTACTCACAGCTCCAGGAATGGACTAGCTGTGACACTCATGACCCCATTTTTTTACGCCCTCTATAATAAAAACTTTGTACAACGTTTTTTACATACCTTTAACTATTGACTAAAAATCAAGTACTCTTCATTTGTGTCACTAATCCTAACCGTTTTCCATAAAAACATCATTTTATTTACATCATGTATTTGGCGTATTTCGACAAAAGATACATTTTTGTTCCTATCAAATGTTCAACCCTCAACCTTATGATAAAAAAAGTTCGATCCAAAATTAGAGTTTACTTCTTTGATTAAAAACGTATCTAATTCTGTGAATTGCAGTTCGACCTAGGTTCGCAAAATTGTGGGTTTTATTTTACCGGCATCAAAAACAAAGTATTGTTATTGCAAACGTTGCTAGGCATGAAAGAAATAATTATCTTGCACTTTGGAACTTGTCAACTTTCACATCGCTGACACATTAATTCTTTATTTGGATATAAGTTTACTGAATTTTGGATTTCGTGGTGAAATTAATTGTGAAATAATTCGAAATATGGAATACACGTTTACTGAGTATGCAGATATGCATCTTATGTATGATCTTGCAACTTGCAATGCTTTGGAAGCCAGGAGGTTATATCACGACAAATAGTCTAATCGTACTCTTCCAGATCAGAAAACTATTCAACGAGTTGACTATTTATAAACCGATATTTTAAATGCTGTAGATGACCTTCCTTCAACGAGCACACGAAAATTATCAGCGCAATTTAATACGTCGAAAACAATATTACATGACGGTCTTCAAGTACAGATGTTATATCCATATCATTTGAAAAAACTGGTTGAACTGATTCCTGAAGATTTTCTCCGTAAAATGGAGTTGGGCTATTGGATCAGGAAAGAAATAATGTAAAGTTCATTAGCACTATTCTGTTCACGGATGAAGCAAGGTTTACCAAAAATGGTATCATAAATTTATACAACTCACGTGTGTGGGCTGATGAAAATCCTCATGCAATTATTGTTTCGCATCATCAACATGAGTTCCAATTAATTAATGTCTGGGCAGGAATCATTGGCAATTTTTTGATTGGACCATTCGTATTGCCGACATGACTGAATGGAGGACTTTTTTTTTAGTTCCTCCAGAATGCTTTTCACGATTTAGTAGAACACTTAGCACTTGAAACCCGCTGAAACATACTTACACGATGGGGCACCACCTCATTTCAGCGTTGCTGTGCGGGAGCACACTGAAAAAAGGAAATGCTTCAATTTACCAACATTGCTCTCAATCCAACCTTTATTTTCTATTAAATACAAGCAATAGTTTTTATGCTTTCAATAGAACAACAAAAAATGTCAAATTATACTACTTGAACGAAATGTAGGAAACATCGTTTCAACCATCAAGATCATTTCAAATCAAGCAAAAATGTGTTTAATTTAATACCACAAAAGGTGTTAAAATATAAAGTTCTATTGGTTGCTGTAACACTACGAAATGTTTTTACGAGTAGTGTCAGTGATTGGTTGAACCAATCTAATGTCTTAAACAAATATATTCAAAGATTGTTTAAAACATATCTAAATGTTCAATCAACATTCTCTGTTGGTTGAAATAAACGATATATGATTTAAATGAATCACCACTAGGATATTACTTCAAAAAAATACTATCTTAAAACAGTTGTAAATTTTGAACGGAACAATTTTTAATTTTGAATCAATGATGAAAAATACTTGGCTCAATAACCATTTTTATGTTAATACCAAAATATGTTGGCACCATTAACACCAAAATATGAATTTTTTACACGCTGTAAACAAGATTAATCATGCCAAAATCGACAATAAAAAATATTCAAATAAAATATTTACAAAATAATTTTTCAAAATTAGGATTTCCTTCATATACAATTATAAAATTAGAAATGTTGTTCTTTAGTTATTTTTATTGTTATAAATAAATAATATAAATCTCTATTTTGCATGTACACAGTATATTTAAAAAATTTGATAACGTAAATATTTTATATGAAAAAATCCTAGTTTTAGTAAAAATTTCACATATTGTTATTATTGTAATATTTTTATAGCCAATTGTGACGTGAACAAACTCATTTATCGAGACGTGTAAAAAAGACATATAAGTAGTATTAGTTAGGCAAACTTTTTTAATTATTAAAATAAAAACATATATAATAAGAATAGGGTAAACTATGTTGAAAAAGAACTATTACTAATATTTTTGTAATATGTCATATTTGTTTTCAACATATTACAAATATTACAATTGTACAAGTTCGTTTCTTTTTAGTTAACTATCACTCTTATTCTGCTACTTAAAATGCAGCAACATCGTTTAAATATTTTAATAATCTAACGTCAAATTAGGATCAAATAGGAAATTTAATAAAACAAAAAATGTCTGTATAATTTTCTTTATTAACAAATAAATTTGTAACAAATTATTTTTTTTACCCCCTGTTTTTCAGCCACGCAGCCTGGCCTATACCTATAATTAAATCTAATGTTTGCTGATTTAATTTATATAAATATACCAATCGGTATATGTCTAATCCCTTTAAACGCATTTAGCTTCAGCAAACTCATGCAACCAAGGAATAAGTATAATTTTGGCACCAAATGAACTTGGAAAAGTAGGAAACGTGCAATGCCGCCATGATTTATATCTCAACATTACATTTTATACAATATTTTATATAACTAAGTATATTTATTATAGTTTTGGTTGTCAACACTATATTATAAACAACATTCATTCAAAAAATAATGTTAACAAGATTATATCTATTAAAAAATAAAAGGTACTACTTACCTTAGTAACTGAACAAGTAAAATCACGTTCGCTTCGCTTCAACACTCACGAGAAAACAATATGGCTACGTCTTCTTGTTCTGTTTCCCCTTCATGCCCTATAGAGGGCGAAATCGGAGGTATAGAGGGCGGGATTTCAAAAGTATAAAATTTAGTTTGTTCATTCAATATTTCAAAGTCTTAAACTGAGCTATAAATCTTTTTATATAAGAGAATGTGCATATCATTTTAATGTATTAGTATAGTTGTGTTAACTAATAGAAAATGTTGAATTTAGATTTATATTATTTAACTTCACATATAAATTATTTGAATAAATTATAAAAATTTTCCTATTTATTAAATAAACATCTTTAAAAGGATTTGTTTCAAACAAATGTAAGTTTTCAAACAATATTTTAAACGTTAAATGAACAAATTAAATATAACCAAAATAAAATGTAGCCACAAAATGCGAAAATAAGTTATTCCAAATAACTTTCATTTGAATTAAACAATTAAAAATCAACATTTAGAAGACTGTTGAACTAAACATTTTATTTTTATCAGTGCACCTGAATAACGTTTATTCAAACCGTTGGAAAGGTAGAGGAGGACCTATTGTCTGGCCTCCTCAATCTCCCGACCTAACGCCGTTGGATTTTTAACGAGAATAAAAAAGAACCTGGCCCAATTTTTTACAATAATGTTTTTGGGGGAACATCATTATTTTTAGTGAAGTTTTATTAATAATATTATTTTTCAATAATGTAATTTTATTTGTTGATTTTCCTGACTTCGAGATCTTCTATTTTACATATTTTTTCAAGTTTGTTTCATCCTTTTCCAAAACTCACTACTAAATTTCACGCGAAAACTTTATATGAAGGCACTGGAAAAAATAACACAAAAAAAATGTCTTGAGCTAGAAACGAGATCCATCTTTTTCTATGGATTTTGATTCGTTAACTACGAATCTGAATGTTGTTTTATCGTGTTGTCCCTAGTTTTCACATAACCTCAAAATTTTCGAATTTTAGAAAAAAATTTTTTTTTTAATCACATGATTTTTTTTCAATAAAAAATAGACAAAAATTATAGCTTGACGTGTTTTGCATTGAATTTTATACAATAACAATCTATTTAGTTCAATAACTTTAGGCAAATTACTGAAAATATTTTTAAAATGTTAATGTAACAGTAAACAACTTAAATGCAACAGCAACTTCGGAAGATCTTTCTACATCGTAGATACTCTTTCAAAAAATAGTTGTGTCATAATTACAATAAAACTTCGCATGGAAGTGTATTTCATCAACATAAAAAGCTACTTTGCTACCGAGCTTTTTTACTTCCACAACTTCTTTTTATCGAGGGTCTTGGATGGGTATAAGGATGTTCCATAGCTAAGTCTTCGCGTTTTCACAGAATACGATAAATAATCGTTTTCTGCACCATTTTGTGTTTTTTGAATAGATGTTCTAATGTATCTAGTTGCCTATTGCATTTGGAAATGGCAGGTAATTTAAAACTATAAAAATAATAATCAGGAATATCTTTACAAATGTTCAGAAACTCGGAATGCGATTTATAGTCGTCCAACAGGCTATAACAGTAATAATAATAAAAACATATTGACGATAGCACAAAACAAAAGCAAAATATTTATAGTAGATGTTCGAGATATCGGCCCTCCATTTCCAAACACTTACATATTCTTTTTTCGAAAGCCCTGCTAACTCTGGACAACATTTGCGGGGTTACAGTTTGAAAAGCATCTCTTATGCGTATTTTCATATCTTGTGGTGTTATTGGGGGCGCATTGTAGACAGTTCCTTTTATGTATCCCCATAAAAGAAAATGTGGTGGAGTTAAATCTGGAGATCTCGGGGGCTTTGTTGGTATTTTGGTAAAATTATTTATAGTTTTGTTCGTAAAATAACAAAACTGTAACAATATATATATATATATATATATATATATATATATATATATATATATATATATATATATGTAATTTTATAAGCCAATCAGTTAAACCTCTTCAGGAAACGGCCTAGCCAGTATAGAAAACCGGATCAAAATTCACTCCATAATTTTCAGGATTAACCTGACATAGACACAAGCCAAAGAACTTTTTTCGTCTAATACATTTTAATTTTATTGGAAAGAAAATTTTTGGTTAACACATAATCTTTTGAAAAAATAAAATATGTACATTTGCAATGAATAACATAACAGGATCCAATCCCATCATATTCTACATAACATCTATCAACCCATTTCATCTCGCATATTGTGGTAAAATTTAGTCTAACAAACAACGCCTCTACGTTATTTCCGCCATATATATGTACTATATTCGTTATCAGACTTCACGTGCAGTCTAAAAAGGACCGAAACAGCAAATCGTGTTATCTTATTTCAGCTTGAAAGGCTTTTGTAATTCCGTAAAGCGCAAGCAACAATGGGAATACTGAGAATAACACCTGCTAGGCATTCTGTTATTAAAATGGCTCTTTTAACTGAATAAAGGTAAAATAAATGATATGCTCACTTAATATTAATAATAACGATATTAAAATAGAGCTTATGTAGTTGTTATTCGCCAAATTTGTTTCTTATCTCCACGCTGCTTGTTAAGGAGAGAGGTAGCAAGAAATACGTGGAGAAAAAAAATTTTATCTGGAAAGTTTAAAAATTAAACCGCGTGCTTTTAAGGATTAGGGACGTTGCTATTTTTGAAAATAGTGTGTGGGTCAATTCATTTGAAATCAACCAAATCTAATAACATTTGTTGTCCAACATTTTCGATTTTCCTAATTTTTTTACCAGTTACTCCCCAATATTAAGCGAGTTCAAAACTATTATCTGTTATGTTGTGCGTTCTGTCCGAAATAATTGTTAGTTCTGTAGGGTAATTTCCCTGACAACTTTACTTACTGGAACCCACACTGGGTCTTCTTAAGATAACTTGAAGGCATTTTTTGGGCTAGGTGGATGGAAAAAATGAACCAGTAGATCGTTATGTTGATCGCACTTGTCATTAACTATGTCCAACCATCACCGATCCTCGTAAATGCATGCAATATAGTCTATATTTTCTTTCTTTATTCAATTTAGCTACTTTACATAGAGGCAACAAATCTAAAGAGTCACATATTGAGTTGACGTTGTATAAAGTGGTTTCATTTGGTTCAGGTATGAAGTAGGCATCCTTTTCCATTTGAATCTCTAAATTGTATAACTTATATACAAATATTTTTGAAATGCATGTTGAACAAAGAGCTTTTCTAGTTATTAAAACAACTTCAAAATTGTTTCCCTTAGAAAAGTGATAATGAAGAATTTTTCTCTCTTTATTTTTAATTGACTTTGTGTGTACACTCACCGTATCACAACATTTTTTCCAAAGATTTGATTGATCTTGTCTATATATTTAATTTATTGATAATGGCAAATATTACTGATTTTATTACTAATTCTCAATTTTAATAATTTTTGTTCTTCTGGAGGTACCATAAATATTTTTTGGCATAGTTTTAAAGTCTTGTTTGTGACACTGCTCACGAACTAGTTCTCTCAAAAAACAACTTATATTTAATATAAAATCACCGGTTCTCATAATTTATATATATATGGCTCACTGTATGGTGTCTACGAGCGACGCCGTACAGTGAGCTTTGAAAATGGTGAATGAGATTTCACCGAAACGTCAGCTGCTTTACAGTCCTGAGAGGGACTCAGCACATACACGGGATGCCCGAAAACCTTCGATATATATATATATATATATATATATATATATATATATATATATATATATATATGTATATATTGTTATGATTTTCTCTCTTTAAAATCGTTCAATGGGTTCGAATAATAAAACAAAACATTTTCTACTGAATTACTTACTACTTTTTAGCTAAATCACAACTATCTAATTAATACTTCTTAATATCTTCACTATTCAAATACAGCTCTGCAGCTATCTTAAAACTCATATCCTATGCCTGTAGAATCTACTATAAAAATATAGAACTTACTATAACTAATCGATACAATATTTCTTTCGGTAATAAAGATGACTGATCCCATTAAAATAATACCTGTATACAAGGGCATATCTAAAAATTTCTCCTAATCCTCTGTAACACTGCTCCCCTCCTAATTCTAATCGTCATGATCAGCTTCGATATCTCTGTGGTATAACTTCAATCTGTGAAAACATCCTATTTTCATTTTGACCTTGGGACTTCGTTGGATTCTATAAACAACGTCACTGATTTTTTCAGAACAGTACGAGTATTTGATCCTTCCCATATTGGCATCAACTTAGGTGATTTGCTCTTCTTTCTCTGTAACTCTATCACCTTACAGAAACCCTGTCGAGTTTGCCTTGATGTCATATGAATTGACTAATGCCTTCGGTACTTCCAGAACTCTCGACTAGTCTTCCGTAATTGATTTTCTCCATGCTCCACTTTATTATGGTTGTTTGTTCGGCAATTACTCTGATTAATTCGGTATTTCGGTTCTTTGATAGAATAAATTCTTCGGTGTCAAATTTTAGATGTTAAGCTTATTGTCGAAAGAAAATCCTTGTTAATGAATCAGATCCATTCCAAGAATAAATTCAACTTCTATGTCGGCAACTAACAACAAATGGTTTAATTTTAACTTTCCAAGTTGATGCTGCACCTTGCATTTCTTCAATTACATCAGTTGCTTCTTCAATTACACTTCTTAACGTTACTTTTCTGGACAGTGGTAAGATTTTAAATTTATCAAGAAGACTTGACATTATCAAAGATACTGGAGCACTAGTATCAACAGTTATGGTAGTACGCGTAGCATAGACTTTTCTTTATTGTGACGTTTTTCTTCTTCTGGCAACATTTTTTTTTGTTTGTCTTTAAGGTGAATACTTTAGAATTTTGTCAAAAATTCGGTTCTAGGCTTCTTTCTGAATGACAAATCCGATGGTGTAATCCATTTTCCCTATCTATTCTTGTTTTCAAATAGAATGTTCTTCAACTCTGTCGAAAATTCGGTTCTTGGCTTCTTTCTTAATGACAAATTCGTTGATAAAGTCCAGTTTTCCCTAGCTCCTGTGGTTTTAAAATTGAACGTTCTAGAACTTCATCGAAAATGGATCTTATATTCTGACTTTATAACACATCCAAGAATGAAATCCATTTTTCTCTATCTCTCCTAATTTCCAATATAATTTTCTGAAAATCCTGTGATAATTTTCACTTCTGACATCAATTGTTATGATTTTATCTCTTTAAAGTTGCTCATTGGGTTTGAATAATAAAATGCAACACGTTTCACTGAATTACTTCCAGTACTATATTGACTACTTCTTAACGCA
The DNA here is from genome assembly GCA_034092305.1 of Diaprepes abbreviatus. NCBI lineage: Eukaryota > Metazoa > Arthropoda > Insecta > Coleoptera > Curculionidae > Diaprepes > Diaprepes abbreviatus. The sequence goes on along the minus strand of JASJET010000071.1, from coordinate 6,604,757 downwards.
GCTAAGTCACAACTACTCATTTACTACTTCTTAATACCTTCACTATTCAAATGCAAATATACAGTTATTTTAAAACTCCTTTTTTTGGAGGGGAAACCTTGCATAAATACCCACACTAAGTGTGCAGGTAGCGCCAGATTCTTACCAGCTAAAATTCACCCTGGACTGAGGATCCCCGCGATCTACTTCTGTTTGCTATAGTGAAGCTATAGTCTACAGAAGTGCTCTGTGAGTATCCCTTCGTTATCCGGGCCTTAGCCCTATAAACCTCCGGTCATCACTCCTTGGTGTTTCCGCTCCAGGTGTCGGTGCATCCATTGCTTCACACTTCCTTACCTTTCGCATATAATGTAAGGATGGTCTCGCCATGCGTCGTTCGCTCTACATTCGCTCAGTCTTTCTCATGCCTGTGAATTTGGACTAGGTGCTTATGCTTCCTAGTGCGTTGGTGCAGCCCTTGAGAGACCTTCCTCTGGGCTCTGTTCGCAATCTTACCTGTCCTTTTCCTAGTTCTTCTGCTCTCTTCTTCCTTCTCTCTTGTTTCTTCTTTCTTCATACTTCTGTTCCTCGGGAGTTTTTTCTACTTTACCTAGAGCTGTAGTTTACGCCTTTAATGTTTTTTGGCGTCTATTTCCGGGTTATAATTCACTGATTGTCCAGTCAGTGGATTATCATGGAGTTCTGCTTTAACAACCTTTTGTCTTAAGATATCCCAAAACTCATATACTATGCCCATTTATATATCTATAGGATCTACCGACGGCCTCGAATTGCGAACTAACTACCTCATTTTTATAACTGGGTACTCGAATTGCTGACCAAACCAAGAAGACCCCTTTAAATAAGAAAACTATCTAAATTTTAATCTTCGATATAAATTATAATTTTCCATAAACTGAAAATAAACAAACACTCCGGAATCCTACAGGAATACGGGTACGGCACACACTTGGCCAGTTTTAAATTAGCACCAAAATTGTACACAAAATGTGTTACTCTTTGATTTTTTAAAAGTTTTTTATTATAACATTTCCATGGATGTAGATAGTTCCAAAATTTAAAAAAAAAACCGGAAGTTAAAATTAGTAAAACAAAAGTTACCTCTGACCCTGTATAAATTCGAGCGTATGCGTTCTAATCCTCTTAACTTATGTTACAGAAATGACTCATATAAAATCTTATTGTTTCTTGCAGCTCGCGGTGTCTTGGGTAATGAGATTTTTTACAAATTTAACATGTTATGGCCATATCTTGCACCCATGCATTTTGTGGGCGAGATGGTAGTACTTACGATGGCGGCAATGATGCCAAATTTTCTTTAAAAGCCTTTAATTATAGATTAAAATATTCAGTAACACATTCTGACTCCGCCCAATTTTTCGTCAGATCCTGATAAAACAAGCCTGGTTTAATTATATCCTAAAATCACACTATCTTTTATGTTAACTGTAATATTGAAATTTAACAAAGAAAGGCAACAATTATAGAACTGACAAAAAGAAGTGTCAGTACAATTGACAGGTTATCACGCTAGTTAGTATTATTGACATTCAATGGTACCAAAAACCGAAAATCTGCAGGAAAATGTGTAATATATCTATATTAACTATATATAGTTATCAATTTTGTTGTTAAATAATCCAACAAAATAATTTAAAATTTAGCTCAATTGAAGACGTATCTAGACCTTGGAAAATCCCTTCCTGCCAACGACCAATTTTAGACCGATAAATTGCCTTCAACACTTTTTATCAGCTGCTTATTTCCTAAAAAATAAATCCGACAACACTGTTCGACTTTTTGTTGAAAAGTGAAAAACCTTCTATCTCGGGTACCCGATATTATTTAACAACCAAGAACCATAATAATGGATTTGGAACCCACAATTGTATTGGAACCTACACTTGCAGATTTAAAAGAAAGCGTTTATAAATATATAATTTTTTATTAGATTATTATTTATTGTAGTCATAGGATTATATTATCGTAATTCTTGTTGTTATTTGGTGATGGTGAATAAAATAGTTTTAATTCAACTTTGGTGATATGGCGGCAGTGGTGAAGGGACTAACATGGACTTTTGTTAAAGGTAGGTGTAAAGTCTTTTTATTGTATTTGGTGCATGTTTTACTAAATCAGAAGTTTGGAAAGCTTAATTTGTAATAAAACGCTTCAACTTCTAAAAGTTGCAAACTTTGAGTTTTTTTCTATTTTATTGCTTGTATTTCAAAAAATATATTATTTTATCAGTGTCCTAGACTTGGAAACTATGCCTGAAAACTGTGCCAGAGGTGTGATTTTTACACAATTTAATTTAACTTAGAAACTCCATTTTAAATTGAAATTTGAATCTTCATCTTAAATACCTTCAAAGCTTTGTTTTCTCCTAGTTTCTTGCTTTGTTTTTGTGCGGAAATGCAGCTGAATGAAGTTATCATATTTCACTCCTCAAGTTTCCTATTTTAAAGCTATAATGAAATTGTTTGCATTTTTTACCACACATTTTTTAATTCACAGCGAAAATTGTGCTTCTATATGTTATCTAGGACAAGTGTGTAACGGCTCTCCAACGAGGATTTGATAAATTTTTATATTTTTTTAATGCATAAGTTGTTGAAAAGGAAATACAAATATTTTTTTTTGTTTAAATTAGATACCTTTTTACTAAGAATAAAATTTGTTGAAGGACAAACAAGTAACCCCACCCAAGTGTAACTCACCAAATTGAATTAAACTTCGCATGCGAGTAGAACATTGAAAAATATTAGACACGTATTTTTTGGAGCGGCCATAATTGACTTTTAAGGGTAAAAACTATCCCTTGATGGTGTAATAAAGGGTGGTAAATAAGTAATGGAACACCTAAAGACTTCTTCAGGAATGATTTGTTTCGAGGAATTAAAGTCACACCAGAAGTAATTTTCAACAAAAAATCAAATAACATCATTGAATTTGACCTTGGCTGTGTTCTTCATTGTAATTTGAAGGTCAAATTTATTTTTCCAAATGAAAACCCTCTTTTTTAACATCTGCAATTGAAAGATCGGTATATTTTACGTTCAAATATGTTTAAAAGTTTGACCTTCACCATTACCTTTATGATTATTTAAAGGTAAATATTTTTTCCTCTTTCGTGACGATAAAGTTTTGAACCATAACCCAAAGAAACCATATATGATTTAAAGGCTCTGAGACATAGCTGAATTTAAATATAATTTTAATTTTGCAAAATTAATTTGTTTCAACCAATTATTGCAAAATTATTTTTTTGAAAAAAAAATGCAGAAGCTTGATTCTACGAGAAAAAAATCGTCCGATATAGTTGTCTTAACTATTAACTACAATTTCATAATTAATTTTGTAATTTTAATAAATCGAGTAACGCACAGAACGAAATGAATAGTCATATTTGCATAACTTAAATCAAATTAAGAATTTAAATTTGTCATTAGTGTTGCAAAATTAATTTGCTTACACAATATAAAAGAAGTTAATTTTGCAATAATTTGCTGAACAGATTATTTTAACAAATTAATTTTGCAAAAACCAAATGCTGCAAAGTTTGAATTCAGCGATATTTCAGACCTTTTAAATCACATATGGTTTTTTGGGTTATGGTTTAAAACCTTATAGTCACGCAAAAGAGAAAAATGACGTTGAAATAATTATGAAGGCCATTGTGAAGGCCCAACATATTTGGACTTATAATTTACCCTTCTTTCGATTCCAGATTTTAGAAGATAAGGTTTTAATTTGATAAAATAAAGTAGACCTTAAAACCACCATAAAGATCATTGTCAAGGTCAAATTCAAGGTTAGCATTTGATTTCTCTTTGAAAATGTAAAGGTGTAACTTTAATCTTTACCAAATCATCCCTGGGCAAGTCTTTAGCTGTTTGTTACTTGCTTACCACCCTTTATTACCCTTAAAACTGAGTTATAACAACTACAAAAAAATGCATGTCTACTATCTTTCAATGTTCTTTCTACTCGTAAGCCAAGTTTCATTTAATTTGGTGCGTTACACTAGGGTAAGGTTACTGGTAAGTATTATCCATTATAATAAAATGGTTTTAAGTTTCGTTTCTTTTCGAGTAATATATTTCATTTATTTCATTTAAATGTTGATTTCAGTTAAGGAGGTTGAAGTATATGAAAATTAAATAATTTTGTCTGCCTATTCAACCATTTTTTAGTTGTTATTCTTGTATTCATTATAGTTTTTACTACACGAAAAATCGACAAAAACTAAACTAATTCAAGTAGTTAAACAGAGATCGCACTCCATCGAATGAAAAGATTACGTTCCTTACCGCATTAGAAAGTATGCTAGCATATTCGCTTTTGCAAGGAATTTTCCATTCTTCATCGTACACTAAGCTTACCGATCCACAGTAAAGTCTAAATGATATAAAAATACCAATAATTAAACATTAAATTATATTTTCTTTTCTTCTCAGGCTGGCGTAGACCTCCAGACACCGACCTCTTCGACATCCTCCTTCCAGACGGCGAAGACTACCGATTAGTTTTCGTTAATTCCGACAGTTCTTCGAAAGAAGAAGATATAGACGATAATGATAGTTCTTCCGCGTCTAGCTTCCCAATTGATGACTGCGATTGGGATTACTTTGAACCTGGGGTAACAAGACCCCAACAGGTTTTGGGGTGGGGGTCACCTTTTGGATCGCCTAGGGTGTATAGGAAGAGGCTCATCGATTCACCTTTGAGTAAGTTTTGATTTAGTTATTCGAAGTTACTTGTAGGTTGCGAATGATCTTATCTAATTCATACAATGAAGACCTAAAATCTGGATTAAATTCATTATTTAAAAAACGCTGGGTCTTTTCAAGAATCGTTCAGACACTTCGACTTTTTTTAATAAATTAAATCAAACAGGGTGACTTGAAAGAAATAGTGCTGTAATCAACTATGCTGTAGACTCTACATAATTCTGAACATTTTTTCTATTACATGTCGTATACCTAAATGTAACTGTTTTAGATTTATTTGTAGGTATAAAATCAAATTGTAATTTTGAGTTAATTTTAACTGAAAATGAAATTTCTGAGGCACAGAGGATAAAAATTCTTATGATGATAGGATATGGCGATTGGGTCAGAACCCGCGAAGAAGTGTGTCAGTTATTTTATAATATCCCAATTTTACAATTGGAAGAAGGGGACCTATTGAATGGCCGCCGAGATCTCCAGACTTGGAACCTCATGACTTCTTTTTGTAGGGTTACATTACAGGTAAAGTTTTCCAAACTAAGCCAATTGACACAGAAGACTTAAAGAATCGGATTATTTATTCAAGAAATACGGTAAAGAAGTAGTCGTAAATGTTCAGAATGAATTTATAAATCGCTTAACTTACTGTCAGTTATCCATCGGGAAGCATTTTCAACATTTAATAAAGTGATTAATCGAAAATCCTAGTTCTTGGGTTTAGACCGTGTCAAATTGGAATTATCATTCAACGTTTCGCCTACGATTGTACGAGACATCTTCGGGAATCTTTACTCCACGAGATTAGAACACTGAATGACTGTCGAGGAGCAACAACCCGGTATTTTTACCCGACTGCTGCTCAGCGAACCGTGATCCAGCGTTACAATCGATTTCCACGTGTGATGTAGATTCTAACCCGCATCTCGATTAATATTATTTGGATATTTACAAATTTCCATTGATTCTCTAATTTTACGTTCAAAGAAACCAGACACTGATGCTGGCATCTTAATTTCTTTTACATTTAAAGTATGACCTGGTGTTCAGCTACTGCAGATTGTGCAATTTATTTCTTTTTTATATATCCTTTATGTTATTTAAGCTTAGTGGATGTAAACCGTCCTGTTTCACCTACATACACTTTACCACAAGGGCAAGGTATCTTGTAAACGCTTTCTGTTTGAAATGGTATTGCGTCCTTCGGGGACTTCAAACATTGCTCATCTTTCTTACAAGTATTGAAAATTATTTGAATGTTTGATTTTCAGAGTAATCTTGTCGGTGATTCCGTATATGTAAGGTACGAAAGACAACACTGTCCATAGGAGGTACATTTATGACATTTTGTTGAGAAGTTGGGTTTTTATATTTATTAATAGAACGTCTTATATCTTCAGCGTAATATCCGTTGTCTTACAGAACATTAGTTTTTCTGTTTCTGATTTCAGTGATTGTTCGTCACGTATTGAAAGGGCTCTATGCACCAAAGAGTTTATGATGGATTATTTTTGAGACGGAAGAAGGATAATGGTCTGATGTTGCATTGAGATATCGATTTGTATGTTAGTTTTCTGTACACAGAATGTCCTAATTTGCTATTCTCTTTCCTTTCTACTAGTATATCAAGGGCTGTGTCAGCTGTGTCAAAATTGAAGGAGAGTGTAGCCAAACATTTTCTATCAACAGAGGATTAAAACAGAAAGATGCTTTGTCGCCAGTACTGTTTAACCTTGCACTGGAGGAAGCCGTAAGAACAGTATCAGTTGACGCGGAGGTTTTTGGGCCAAGTGGCCCTAAACTTATTTTGGCCTACGCGGATGATATGGGCGCGATAGAAGAAAGCACAGTCAGTGTGAAGGAAAACTTCATAAAGATAGAAAAAGAAGCTCAGAGAATAGGGCTTCGAATAAATGAAGGAAAAACCAAATACATGCATGTCTCCTGCAACCCCGCCGGAGACAGAATCAGGCAGAACGTCACCATGGATGAATATAATTCTAAGCATGTCCGAGTTTTCAAGTACCTGGGAGTAGTGATAACGGCAAACAATAATATGCAGGAAGAGGTTAAACAGCGCATCACACAAGCAAATAAATGTACATTTGCGATACAAACCTTACTGAAGTCAAAATTTATCACTAGAAATGCCAAAACCGAAATTTATCAAACAATAATATGACCAGTAGCAATCTACGCCAGTGAAACATGGACCCTGACAGTCCACGATACGGAGCTGCTAAGAAGGTTTGAGAGAAAAATCCTGCGCATAATATATGACCCATACCGAGACCTTGAAACAGGCCGTCACAGAATGAGAAGCAACATAGAGCTTGCGCAAATATATCAAAGCCCTGACATCATTCAAGAAATAAAGTCCAGAAGACTACGATGGGCAGGTCATATACAAAGGAGTCAAAACGATCGACTAATAAAACGGGTATGGGAGGAAGCACCACAAGGAAAAAGACCACTGGGAAGACCTAGGCTTAGATGGAGAGATAACGTCCACAAGGATCTAGCTATCCTTGAAGTTGACCAGCAAGAATAGAGGGGGCTGGCACAAGACCGTTCCAGGTGGAGGCAGATAGTCGAGGCAGCCAAGACTCACCCTGGGTTGTAGTGCTACGGAATCAGTCAGTCAGTCAGTCATATCAAGGGCACCATTTAATTCGATTTCCATAGTAAATTTTATGTTAGGGTGTTGTTGATTTAGATGATCCAGGAAATTATGGAGGTTATCTGCGCCATACGGTCAAACTACGAACGTATCATCTATATATCTGCACCAACATTTAAGTTTTAGAGGAGCAGAAGACAAGGCGTTTTCTCAGAAAGCTTTCATGAATATATTAGCTACCACAGGTAATAGCCGCTCCCGAATTCTGCTTGTAGAAGTTCCTTGAAAAGTAAAATAAGTGAAAATCAGACATGCTTTAATTAATTCTAGTAGGGTAGAGTCTATGTTGTTATTTCGTAATGTCTGATCCATGGGATCTCCGCTATCACCTATGGAAGCTTTCTAAAAAAACGCCTTGTCTTCTGCTCTTCTGCTCCCCTAAAATCTAAATTTGGGTGCAGATATGTAGATGATACGTTCGTAGTTTGGCCGCATGGCGCAGATAACCTTCATAATTTCCTGGATCATCTAAACCGACAACGTCCTAGCATAAATTTACAATAGAAAATGAATTAAATGGTATCCTTCCCTTTCTTGATGTACTAGTACAAAGGAAAGAGGATGAAAAATTAGGACATTCTGTGTACAGAAAACCAACACATACAAATCGACATCTCAATGCAACGTACACCATCATCCTTCTTAAAAACAATCCGTCATAAACTGACTAATGCTCTGAGAGGCAAGGGATATTGCGCTGAAGATATAAGACGTTCTATTAATAAATATAAAAAACCCAACTCCTCAACAAAATGTCAGAAATATACCTCCTGTAGACAGTGTTGTCTTACCTTAGATACACGAAACTACCGACAAGATTGCCAGATTGCTGTGAAAATCAAACATTCGGACAATTTTCAACACATGTAAGAAATTTGGACAATGTTTGAAGTCTCCAAAGGGCGCAATACCATTTCAAACAGAAGGCTTTTACAAGATATCTTGCTCTTGTGGTAAATTGTATATGAGTGAAAGAGGACGCTCTATATCCACTAGGCTTAATATGAAAGATACATAAAAAAAGAAACAAATTGTACAATTTGCAGTAGCTGAACACCATTATTGCTGAGATCATACTTTTAATGTAAAAGAAAGTAAGGTTTTAGTATCAGTGTCTGGTTTCTTTAAACGTAAAATTAGAGAATCAATCGAAATTTGTTAATATCCAAGTAATATTGATAGAGATGCAGGTTACAGTCTATATCACACGTGGAAATCGATTATAACGCTGGATCACGGATCGCTGAGCAGCAGTCGGGTATAAATATCGGGTTGTTGCTTTTCGATAGTCATTCAGTGTTCTAATCTCGTGGAGTAAAAATCCCTGATGATACATTGTGCAATCGTAGACGAAACGTCGGATAATAATTCCAGTTTGACACGGTTTAAACTCAAGAACTATGATTTTAAACTTGATCAAAGCCGTGAAAGCTTCCGTTCTTTAAAAGCAATTAAATAATTATTGTTACTACTTCATTTCGAGTTTTAAATGTCGATAAATCGAAAACAGATACATGTAGGTATAGAATAAGTAATAGAAAAAACGTTCAAAATTTATAAGAAAACTAAAAGTTTACAAAAATTCAGAATTACTACCTAACAAACCAAATTTTATTATAGAACAGCTTTTTTCCAGTCACCCCGTATGATTTAATATATTCGAAAAAATTCATGTGTTCGAATTTTTTTTCAAAAATCCAACGATTCCCATTGTACACCTCTTATTAATGTGTATCCAATTTTTGTAAACAAACCGGAAACTCTTTGATAATGTTTAATAGTTTAGAGATTTACTATAATCATGGAAAAAAGTCTAACGTAAAAAATATCTACCCTTCGAGTATACCAGTAGACGTTAAGCAATAAGTTTGGTCATTGTTTACCGTCAGTGGAAAAGCGGCTTTTTTCATGTTTGACAGAAAAAAATATTTTTATTTAATTGTATGTGACTGCTTTGAATATGTTTAAGTGTTAAAATTACTACGAATGCGAAGTTTATAATTAATATCAACAAAAAGAAGATTTAAAAAATTGAAAATAACCTGATAAGTTAGGCAATCAGTAATTTATACTTTTACTTTAATGCTTTCCTACTTAAGTCTCCAGTTGGCATGCCGATTAGCATGTTATACCAGATTCAGTGATCATCATCATCATCATCAGCCCATTTCTGTCCACTGCTGAACATAGGCCTCCTCAAGAGATTTCCATTCTCCTCTATTCTGAGCCACTGCGATCCAATTTATTGCTATTCTTTTGAGGTCGTCTGTCCATCTGGTCGGTGGTCGTCCCTGACTGCATTTGTCCGCTCTCGGTCGCTATTCCAAAACTCTTTTCGTCCATCTGTTGTCCCCTATTCTAGCCACATGTCCGGCCCATCTCCACTTTAACCTTGCAATACGCACAATAACATCATCTACCCCCGTTCTTCTCCTAATTTCCTCGTTTCGGACCCGATCTCTCAGGAACACCCCCAGCATGGATCTCTCCATCCTGCGTTGTGTTATTTGCAGTTTCTTAGCAGATGTTTTCGTCAATGTTAGTGTCTCCGCTCCGTATGTTAAGAATGGGAGAACAGATTGGTTAAAGGCTTTCCGTTTCAGGTTTATGGGTATATCTGTCTTGAATATATCCCTGAGTTTTCCATAAGCAACCCATCCCAAAACTATTCGTCTGGATCGCTCACTTCTCTGGTTGTCCCTTCCAATCCGAACTTCGTGACCAAGGTAGTTATATTTCTTGGTAATTTCGATCAACTCATTTTCTATTTTTATAGACTCGCTTGGTACTAAATTTGTCATCATTTTTGTTTTGTTATAATTTATCTTCAGACCTGCTATTTGTGTTGCCTCTTGTAGTTCTTCTACCGTTTCTCTGACTTCTTGTAGCTCGTCTGATATTAGGACTATATCATCAGCGAATCTAAAATGAGTCAATCTTTCTCAATCTCTAATAGTGCCTCTCTCTTCCCAATCTGAAGCTTTAAACGCATGTTCTAGCACAATAGTAAACAATTTTGGGGATATTGTATCTCCCTTTCGAATTCCTCTTCTTGTTTTTATTTTCTGCGTCATGGTGTGTAAGTTAATTGTTGTTTTTGCGTTTTTATAAATATTGTAGATGATGTTCGAATATCTTTGCTCTACCTGGCATTCCTCTAATGCTCTTAAAATTGACGCCAATTCCACGGTATCGAAAGCCTTATGAAAGTCGACAAAGACAAGATTCAGCGATCGGTTGTATTCTACAGTTTTTTCAATAAGTGTTTTGATACATTGCAAATGGTCATTTGTCCCGTAGCCCGAGCGGAATCCAGCTTCTTCTCTAGGCTGGTAAAGATCCAATTTATTCTCTAGTCTATTGGTGATTATACGAGTGTAAATTTTATATAGGTAACTCAGGAGGCTGACGGGTCTATAGTTCTCAAGGCTTGTTTCGTCGCCCTTTTTGTAAATGAGGATCGTAATAGAGTTATTCCATTGGGCCGGAATAATTTGCTTTTCAAGGCATAAATTGAATAATCTTTTAGTTTTCTCAATAAGAGCAGGACCCCTACATTTTATAGACTCTATTACTATTCCGTCTTCTCCTGGTGCTTTGATTCAATAATACAGTTAGAAAAAGATAGAATATGATCGGTGTGTGTATTAAGTCAAAGCTCAAAACTATTATAAAAAGAAGAATTATAACGACTACCTTTGGGCGGGGGATGCCATCAGATTCAGAAATACTACGGGACGTCCGGAGGGGGGTGTTACTTCTCCTCCGCTGTGGTCTCTTCTAGTGGATGACCTGGTGGTGAATAACCTGGCTCTGGGAGGTTAATCTACAAATATGAGCATATGTTCTAATTATTGTAAAAAAGAACAATGCTAAGAGTTTCAAATATCCTTCAGGGCGTATTAAATACTATGCATCAATGGTGCATAAGGGAAGAAATGTAGAAATGTCAAGACGGATCAAGATCCCGATCTTTACAAGGTAAAGATGCTTATTCCACATGGCTACTTGATATCAATTTATGACATTTATTTTGTGAATATTGGGTTAATTTTTTAGGCATGTAGTCTATTTTTGTAGTTTTCCATATCCCCTCTAACTTCCTTGATGCTTTCAGACAACATGCCTAAAATAACAGTTACAATACGCCATAAAAGGTGATCTCAAACAGAAAAGCGAACTCAAAAGGGCGGATATATGTTGATACATTGGTGGTTCTAAAGTCATGGAAGGCGTAGGGCTATACTAAGCTAAGACAGGCCCAAAATAAGACACTTGGCCTGTCTTGGCACTTTAACAGCAATATGTATTAAATTTGCAAGAAAGCCCTATCCAGAGTAATCTAACTTAAAAAAATTGCATTAAAAAGTAACTATTAAATTGACAACTGTTTTATATTGCAAATAATTTAATAGTTGTAGTTTTACTTCTTAGTATTTTTCATAAAAATCAACGTCAAATTCAAAATTCAAGGAAAATTCCAGCAAATTACACAGGGACCTTCTTAACTCAGACAGAAAGAAATGTAATACAAATGAAAAGCTGTGTAAACAATATAATATTGATATGGAAAAATTCCAATTCAGATTTAATTATTAATATTATTTTCCACTCCTGCGGCGCGATGGCTCCGATTTGAAAAATGTGCCAAGTAAATAGGTAAATCTAAAATAATAAAATTAATTGCAATATGAAATGTTAATTTGTTTTTTACGTTTTAGTGGAATTGATTGGAGTCGGTTTAATAAAAAAAGTTATTTGTTATTCATTTCGGAGAAAATGTTGTTTTTAATATCAAATGCTGCTGTTTTATGTTTATTTTTAGTAGTACCCTGTTTTCTATTCAAATATACAGAGAGTAAGAAAAAAAACTAAAATTACCTGTCACTGTCAGACCATCTGTTTAAGTGTATTAATAAATCAATAACGTTGTGTATGTGCCTTCACTCAACGTCATTTAATCGTAATTCTTGACCAGATGGCGAAGGAATTATAATTTTAGTTTATGAACTATTAGATGTGTCTATTCATATATTTTTTTATTTTATAAAATTATATTTATAAATAAAATATTGCCATGGAGAAGTCCGGAAAATTATATACAGGGTTTTAAAAAAAATTTAACAAATGCAAAACTTCACAAAAAGTGAAACGTTTTTTCAGATTTTAAGTGGTTTGGGCCGATTTTTTGTCATGGAAATTCCTGAAAAGAATTTTAAATGTATCCATAAATACACAGCACTAGATTTTTAAGTTATGGAAAAGAGTATTATAGCTAACGCTATAGCTATGATAATCTTTGATTATAGACAAGATTTTCAGAGGATAGGGTAAAAAATTACCAGTTGTTTTATATGACAAATTAATATTTGTATATTTATTTGGCAGTTTTTTGTAGGTGTTATTCCTAAGTTAATTTTAGGTGGATGGATACTTTCCATATATTATTGTTCACATTTCTTTTGATTTGCGTTTCATTTCTTAACTGTTTTGTGTACTTTGCAAATATTTTCTCAGTTTATTTATCATTTCTTGAAACTGAAATACAAAGTGCCTCTAAAATATGAGAATCTAGGTAAATTTGATTGCACTAATTTTGGCTCTTTGAGAGTTTTTAGGGTGAGAAATCAACATATGAATACAATTTGGATGTACGGGGTGCTCTATTTTCGACACTTTTAGGGGATATTGGAGTGATTATCAAAGATAGAGTTGTGGTTTCCACTTTAGTGCCCTCCTTTTTAACGAAACCAAAGATTCCGGTGTCAAATTCTTCGTTCAGGCACACAAAGTCGATAATTTTTATAATGCCCTGTAACCTTCTTATTTGACAAGATATTACAATATTTTAAACAATTTATTTTTATAATATTTTTTCAAGATATTTTCCAAACTTTTTTTAAGATGAATTATCTCAGTCAGGAGAGTTTTTTAACATTTACACCACATTGCCATGTGCAGAATATTTAAAATTATTACTAGGAATGAAGTGTATATAAAATTTTATAAACGAGAAACGCAATTTCTTCAACAACATTTGTATTTTTCATGCCAACAATAGAAAACACGGACGATAATCTTTTATTGCTTCATATTCCACAATTTAAAATTTTCTAAGCGAGAACTGAAGCAGGAAAACCTGCATTTAATCCTCCATTATAAGATTATTCACACTACAATAATTGCTAACAAAAGTATTATGTTGCATTATCCGAAATTCAAATTGAAATAACTGCATAAAATTAAATTAGTAGAAACGAAGTAACATAAGAGGAGATATAGAGTTTTCAGTGCAGTGTTTGTGAAATAAAAAAAAAATCGTTAACAATTTCGACGAATTTTGCTACATTTTTGATATTTTTACTAGTCCATACTAATACAGGGTGTCCATAACTTCCTACTTTACACAGCTAATAAATTTCTATGAGAATATAAAAGGGCTTTGCACTAAGCTACTACTAGCTGATTTAAAAAGTTTCTAGAGTATCTCTTAGATGGTATTGATACCAGACAACATATGCTGTTGTTGAATATTCCATTCGTCTTATATGTGAAATTTCAAGCCGATCTGTCTAATAGTTTTCTTTTCTGCAGCTGTTTGAGATAGACTTGTTTTGAACATATTTATATAAAAAAGATATGAAGGGAGATTAAACTCATTCATATTGTAACAGACTTTATAGTAGTATACACTTCATAATATTAGTTTGTATTTCTAGTTTGTAGGGTTTTAGGTTTATTTTCTATGAGTTCATAATTTATTTAATTGATCTTACTTTTGTTAATTTCCTCATGAGACGTCTATAAAGGAAGGTCTGGAACTTTTTAGAAAATTCTGTTTCCTTATTCTCGACATGACGCCTATGATAGAAGATCTAGAAATTGCCAGGTTATTCCTTGTTCATGTTTTTGTTACTCCATGTAGTATGAAAATATTTCTAGAAGATTCGGGAATCTTATGGCATTAACGAAAAGGGTATATAAACGGGCCAGATCGGCTATCGTAAACAGTTTTTTTTTTTTGAGGTCGGTAAAGTAATTGTTTGACAAGTTGTAAGAATTTTGAAAATAAAAGGTTATATGAGAATACAGTGCATATAAAGACAGGCTGTCCGGAACAAATTGGTGTCAGAAGTGAATAAAACCCGGAAGAAGTAAAAGAAAGAAAGAAAAAACTGAATTGAAACTAGTAGAAACTAGAAAATCGAATGCAAAAACCAGTAGAAACTAGAAAATCGAATGCAAAAAATGAGCACTAGTTTCAATCAAATACTGATGATGATACAAGACATGAAAACAAGCCAAGAATATATAAAGAAAACCTAAGAAGAGATGAAACAAGAATTGAAAGAAGATATGACGAAAAATCAAGATGATATGAAACACGAATTGATAACATTGAAAACAAGCCAAGAAAAGGTAGATGGTGTTCCTGCAACTAGTGTGATGAAGCCACCTACCTTCGACAGCAAAGCACCTTGGCTTGCCTATGTTCGTCAAATCGAAGCCGTCTCTAACACTACGAGGTGAAGCTATAAAAGTTCTACTTAAGATTCTCAAATAAAAACAGAATGATTACGAGTTTATTGTTATTTTTCTGGAGATGTGCTATGGAGAAGCCCACCTCCAAGAAATTTATAAGGGCAAACCAAGGAAGAAGACAAAAATAAAACGAAAGTCTTCAAGAATATGAGGCGGATATAATGAGACTAATAAATTTAACTTACTCAACATATCCAGAAAAAATAAAGCAAGAGTTAGTAGTAGATAGTTTTATTGAAGGTTTGCGTGACCCAGAAACAAGTTAAACTCTACGAATGGCCCGATTGAAGAAATTTTCCGAGGCTCTTGCCCTCCAGTTTGAACCAGCCAAACTGACCTCAAGGAACTAAGAAAGAATTATAAGACGAGTCGACCAGGAAGGTCGCAAGACCAACGAAAAAATCTTCATTAAGTTAATGAGGTATTTCTGTTGGACAAGCTATTGCAACGATTTTTTGGAATTGCAGAGGCATGTTGCTCGTTAATTTTCTTTATGAACGGCTTACAGTTAATGCTGCGTACTACTTCCAACTGCTTGATGAAATGAAACTGGCCTATCCACAAAAAAGGCGAAAGATGCCCATTTAAAGTGAGATTCTGCTTCATAAGAATGCTGGGCTACATACAGCTGCATTAACCCAATAAAAATAGGACAAAATTCATTGGAAAACATTGGAACATCCGCCCCGCAGTCCCGATCTGTCTCTGTGTGACTACCACATGTTTGGGCCACTCAAAGAAGGACTGGGAAGTCACCACTTTGACGACGACGACGGTGTAGAAACGTTCGTGCACAATTTGTTACAGACGTGACCAGATTCATTCTTTGATGACGGAATTAAAACACTTCCGATTCGGTGGAAAAAATGTGTGAATAGAAAAGGTCATTATATAGAAAAATAGGGTGTATTCAAAATTGTATATACTGTACTAATAAATGTTTTATAACAACGGTTCATATTTGATTCGCCCTCGTATTTCTTCGTGATATCTAACATACTACTTTTGTTTTATTTATTTGAATTAAGTATAGAGTGACTACCTAGTTTGCCTTTACTCTTCGCGGGTGCTCAGTTTACCTACATAATTAAAAGAACAAGCAGGCACAGTGTCGAAGGCCTTCGCTACGTCTAAAAAGACAGCAGCACATTTTTTATCATTGTCAGTATTATTTATTATTTCCTATGGGTCTCCTTGGAAATATGTAAAATTTTAAACTATATTTCATGTTTTTTTGGACCAAAAGAAAGAACAAAAAACGAAACGTCTGAACAAGTTTTTTTTACATCCACATATGAACCTATATATATATATATATATATATATATATATATATATATATATATATCGGTCTTTCTATTTGAAAAGTTGTTATATTCTCCTTAAGACCGTTAAAAACGGGCGGACAGTTTATGGGATGTTCTATCGAAACAATTTCCAGCAAAATGCTTACAACAAAAAACTCGTTTATTGTCAAAAGCATTAAAAAATGCTTAATTTAGGATACTGCTTGAAAAGCTATAAAACATTTTACTTTGACCTGCCCTTATTAACAGTAAAGGATCTTAAGACCATAGAAAATTTCTTAATTGCTAGATAATCTGAACCTAAATATAAAAACCAAATGTTTTTACAATTTTATTATGGTCAAACGTAACCTTTATTTTCACCATCTGACGGGTTTATCTTAGTTAATCCTTCTATCTATTGATTTATAGATTATTCAGTACAAAAAAAAACATCGAACGTATTAAATTATTAGTTTTGTGCATTATGTTGCTCTGTATACCCGAAAAAAGTAAGTTTTCTTTCTTAACTAGCCTCTTGTCCCAGCTTTATATGAGTACCATTAGGGTTCCAAATAAGAGTAATATAATAATAATGTTTATGTCTATGTATGCAAAATAACTTCGTCCGAAGTTCTTATAATTTGTCCTCTATCCTTTATCGATTCAATCAACTAGGGGTTTTGCGCGTCCTTACAGGAAGCTGTCCAGCGCCTCGTTATAAAAAATTTCATTACATTTACAGGCTTTCCAGATGGATTTTGATACTTTTCCAGACTTTTTCGAATATGATAAAACAAGAACTCAAATAAAGTTGTGATATAAATTTGCTGTTTTTCTCTTTCAACAATTATATTTTTTCATATAAAACAATCATTAATTGGCTTATAAACTTAAATCGAGACTGTCCAATAACATCGTTCCTCAATATTAAATAAAAATAACCCTATGCAACAAATTTTAGTTTATTTGTTGTATCTTTTATGAAAAGTGCATTTTTTTGTTAATTTTGGGGTGCTGGATAAAAAAATGACAATGAAATTAAGAACTTAGTTGCAATTTTCGAGACCAGGTTTTTTTTATTTTATTTTTAACAAAATAATATAAAATACATACTTTTACACTTGTACAGACACTAAATATCATGTCTTTTTGCTTTTCTTTTGTGAATTGTTTCTGTATGTCTAATAAGAGTCCAACAGCAGTCGACAAGCATGGAAGCATTCAACTATTCCTAGTATTTTTTCTCTATTGTTGATATATCCTGATGGAAGCGTTCGCCGAGCTCATCAGATACAGCTCCGCAGTTGTCTGGAAAAAATTTCGGATGTGAGTGTTGGAAATGGATCTTTAGAGATCTATTGCAACCTATTTTTTGATACGATGACAGCATATTTTCAACAAGAGTTACGTAATTGTCAGCTTTTTTATTTCCGAAGAAATTAGTGACCACAAGGCGAAAGTCATTCTAAGCATTTTTTTCAATATCTGATAGATTGCTGTCAAAATGTTTGTCTTTCAAAATATTTCGAATCTATGGCCCAACAAAAATACCTTCCATAATTTTTGCTTCACTTAGCCTTGGGAAATTCCGACAACGGTACTGAAAAGCTGGCTCATCTGTATTCAGTGCCTTAACAAAGTTTTTCATTGGGTCCAATTTGATATGCAGTGGTGGCAACAAAGTCTTTTTGGGGTCTACCAATGGCATAAGTTGTACATTCTTTTCACCTGGCTCTAATAATTGCCAAACAGTAATGAAGAGCTTTTGCCCGACTGTCACGTTCACACAAGAACTTGTAGCCTAGCTGCAATCCATGTAAAAGTGCAATCACCTTTAAGTCGCCACAGATCTGCCATCGATGATCATCGTATTTTATACTTTTCAATAAGTACTTCATATTGTCGTATAATTATTTCATGTGAACTGCATATCCAACAGGAATAGACGGTAAAATATTTCCCATAGGCAATAGTATTGATTTTAAACTCATTGTTGACCTGTCTATAAAAAATGTTAATGTCTCAAGCTTGTAGTTTATATTTAAAGCCGCTAATAAACCACTAATACTTTTACAGAAAACCAAGTTATTTTCCATGTTAAAAAAATGGTGCTAGGCCTTTATAGCTTTTACGAAAAACACATATTGAAACATCGTCTTTTAATAAGGTCCACTGGTGCAACATTGATCCTAGTAACTCTGCTTTACTTTTTGGAAATTCTAAGTCTCTCACAAGATCGTTTTAAACTCAATATTGGACTGTCTATAAACAATCTCCATTCTTCTGGCTTGGAGTTTATTTAAAGCCGCCAATAAACCGCTAATGTTATTGCAGTACACCAAGTTCTTTCCCATGTTAAAAGTGGTGCTAGACCTTTATGGCATTTACGAAAAACACTTACTGAAACATCTTCTTCTAATAAGTTCCACTGCTTCAGTCTTGATCTTAGTAACTCTGCTTTACTTTTTGGAAGTTCTAGGTCTCTCAAAAGATCATTTAATTCTGACTGGGTTATTTTGTGCGGTTGGCGGTATCACGTGCTGAGTGTGAAATCAGAATCTCTTGATGTTGATGACATATCTTCTTCTTAAGAAATCGTTGTATCGTTATTATCTGATTCGTAAGTGAATATTTCTGGGGGTTCTGGAATAGGAAGTTCGTCACTATGAGGCACAAGTCTCATGGAAAATGGTATATTTGGATAGTTGATAACCGACTTTTTCTTTTTGGATATCCCTATGCCTTACTCGACACGAGGTATGATACAGAAATAGCAATTATTGATATGATTTGGAGGCTCTCTCCAGATCATTGGGACAACAAACCGCATATATCGTTTTTTACTATTTAACCAGCTTATCAGACTTAAAACGCATGTATTACAGCAGATACGTGACGCCCACTGTTTGTCTTGATCCCCAATATTGCAACCGAAATAAAGCTGATTTGCCTTTTTTATCAATGGAGTTTTGGCACACAAAAGTCACCTCACCACAAACATAACAGGATTGATCTGGATTGTTTACACACTTTCGAGACATCTTACAATTTCAACTATTTGTAGCTCCTTACATACCCAAAAACGGCTTCTACCTTTTAGAGAATTTTTCTCTTATTTTAAGCCTTGGAGATTGAAACTTCGTATATGGGGGGGCCATTCCTGGAGATCCCCCATGCGGTGTTGGCAAATTGTGCAAAATTTCCTTAACTTGGGGAAAACGTAGATTTCGCAATGTGGCACTCCTCTATTGTTATAACAATACAAATATACCACGTGCATTCTTGGGGTTATATAGTTCATATTTAGGGAGACACATATCTCTAAAACTTGAATTAATATTAAAAAGAGAAGTTTAGTATACTAAAGATGGCAAGATTTAGTCAATTTAATTTTAAATACATTTTAGCTGTTCTCCAGTGTAATTAAAATTTTTTCCATGAATTTCATCCGTAAGCTTCTTTCTCTTCAACTCTAACTCGCTAATTTTAGTTGCTTTTCTTTTTTGCTCATTGTGAACATTTTCCTCTTTCGCTTTCCTTGTTTTTACTTTTCAACATCAGCGTGATACCGAGTATGTGCCATTTTTTTACATCCATAAGTTAGTTTTCATCAACATGAAACTCCTCCACACTCTAATTCATCGCATTTAATACATCACATGCTATGGCCTTGAGCTCTTGTTGATTTTCTACAATATATTCTGTATTTGCAGAAAACCCTCGCAAAAGCTGCATTGCCGTGCGACACGATCATAATTGTTTTAATCAAACTAAATAATTCTGCATATTTTTCTATCCCAAACATTTCAATCATAACGTAACCTTAAAATAATCAAACCCAGTTGTACCTTTTTGAAGGATTTCAACGTTTCTTTGATTGCTTCTAAGCTAATGATTTTTTTGAACTCTCTTTCAATTAAATCGGCTTTACAGCCTGCACAATATTATTTTCCATTAAATTTTCCGAGACTATGGAAATACGTGATTCGACTATTTGAGCTTGCAAGAGTATCGCCAGGTCAAGACAAGATATTCCTTTTACGAAATGATAATTGAAATGCGATTTTAGTGAGAGTGTACGAATGAACATTTTATAAACTATCCGCCATTGGTTTTTGCATTGACTAAATAACTCTAGACTTTTACCATTAATTGACGCCTTGTCAAATATTCTTCTTATTTTTGGCGAGAGCGCAAGATGAGACATTTCCAAGTATTAAACCCAATTTAATTTAATAAATTTAATTATAGCAAATAGTAGTAAAAAAGCAAGAAATGAGACGATGCAGTATTGCCGTGTTGGATAGTAAATCTAAAATACGGGTACGTTTTTAATCCCTCCGTTTATATTCATTTAAATTTACAAAACAAATATTGCCATGAATCAAATGATCATTTTATATTTATATTGATGAGTTTTTATAAATATGAAACAGTACTATACATTATTCATATTTCTAGATTCAACAAGTGATATACTTGAGTTTTTAGAAATGTAAAATTTGAAAGGAAGCAGTTTCAAAATTCGTTATATATATATATATATATATATATATATATATATATATATATATATATATATATATATATATATATATAAGTTTCTAAATTCGTTATATATATATATATATATATATATATATATATATATATATATATATGTATATATATATATATATATATATATATATATGTATATATATATATATATATATATATATATATATATATATATATATATATATATATATATATATATATATATATATGTAATCGAAGGTTTTCGGGCATCCCGTGTATGTGCTGAGTCCCTCTCAGGACTGTAAGGCAGCTGACGTTTCGGTGAAATCTCATTCACCATTTTCAAAGCTCACTGTATGGCGTCTACGAGCGAACTGACGCCTGCGACTCCGGTGTTGTCGGTACCGTGTGCGCGTTGGACGCGTTCGTTTTCCGAATGGTTCCGGACCATCAGGTGGCGAGACCTGCTGTGCGTCATCGGCCCTGTTGCCAGTGTTTGTAGTTGCGTTGCCGAGTTGTAATCTGTTTCGTTACTAAGTGGTACTGGTTGATGTTTTGTAAGCAGATTTTTCCAAGTATTAGGCACACGCTGGCTATCATTTCTGCTATTTAAGTTGTTGGGCCTCTTTGCAATTTCAATGGCCTCCCTTATAACTCTTGTGGATAGGTTTTGACATCTCGATAGCATTTTTGTTCCCGAGAAATTTATCTTATATCGTGTTTAATCAGTGTTGGGCCAGAGCAGAAGAAATTGTTTTTTGCTTGACAGCGTTCATATGTTCGTCTCTTCTGGCGCTTATTTTACGGTTGGTTTGGCCTACATAAGATGAGCTGCATTCTCCTTATGGAATTTCGTACACTCCCTGGTTTTCTAGAAGGATTCTTTCTTTAGGTGTTGGCAAGAGATCTTTTACTTTACGGTCTGTGGTGAAAATGGTTTCAATGTTGTGTCTCCTGAGAATTCTTGCGATCTTGTCTGTGGTGCCTCTTACATAAGGAACAACAGCTTCGGAGCTATTCTCTTGGTTTTCGCCATTTTTTGGGGCCAAGTGTTTGTTTTTTAGAGCCTTGTCTATATGTTCTTTTTTATAACCGTTCTTTGTTAGGGCGTCTTGCAGTATGTTCATCTCTTTGTGATAATTTTCTGGATCTGTAAGGGACTGCTATCGAAACGCAAATGATTTCACTACTGCAAATAATTGGGCGGGGTGGTGATGTAAATCGGCGTTGAGGTACCTGTTGGTGTGAGTGGGCTTTCTGTAAACAGTGTGCGAAAGCAAGCCATCCTCTTTTCTTTTCAGTAGGATATCCAGAAATGGTAGTTCTCTTTCCTGTTCTGTCTCCATGGTGAATTTAATTTTGGAA
Organism: Diaprepes abbreviatus; assembly: GCA_034092305.1. Lineage (NCBI taxonomy): Eukaryota > Metazoa > Arthropoda > Insecta > Coleoptera > Curculionidae > Diaprepes > Diaprepes abbreviatus. Next base: position 6,582,630 of record JASJET010000071.1, on the reverse strand, counting down.
TGTATACTGTTTATGTGTTCCAGGAAACTTTTGAGATTTTCTTCCCCATGTTGCCAGATAACGAATGTGTCATCTACGTAACGTAGCCACAGTCTTGGTTTGTGTGAAGAGGTCTCCAAAACTTTTGATTCAAAGTCTTCCATAAATAAGTTAGCGAGTGCAGGAGATAGCGGCGATCCCATCGGGGCTCCCTCGACTTGTTTATTTCGTCGGCCTTCATAAGTAAAATAGGTGTTATCAAGACAGTGTCTAGCTAATTCGATGATATATTTTGGTAGATTGTATTTATTTCCTATTACAGAAAGAGCCTCTTTAACTGGTATTTGTGTGAAAAGTGATGTTACGTCAAAACTAACTAGACATTATTTTTCTTGTAAACGTATGTTTTTGATTATTTCGCAAAAATGTTGCGAGTTTTTAACGTAGGAGGCCGTTTTTTCGACGAAGGGTTGGAGAATGATGGCTAGATGTTTTGCTAGGGCCTGAGTTGGAGAGCCAACAGAGCTTACAATTGGTCTCAAGGGGGCTCCGGGCTTGTGTATTTTGGGTAAGCCATAAAGTTTAGGACATATGGATGATTTTTCTCTTGGTGTGATCTTTTTCTTTATTTCCTCGGTAAATGGAAATGCCTTGATCAATGTTTTGGTGGTGGAAAAATCTGCTTACAAAACATCAACCAGCACCACTAACGAAACAGATTACAACTCGGCAACGCAACCCCAAACACTGGCAACAGGGCCGATGACGCGCAGCAGGTCTCGCAACCTGATGGGCCGGAACCATTCGGAAAACGAACGCGTCCGACGCGCACACGGTGCCGACAGCACCAGAATCGCAGGCGTCAATTCGCTCGTAGACGCCATACAGTGAGCTTTGAAAATGGTGAATGAAATTTCACCGAAACGTCAGCTGCCTTACAGTCCTGAGAGGGACTCAGCACATACACGGGATGCCCGAAAACCTTCGATTACACATCACACCCGTGAGAATATCCGAATATATATATATATATATATATATATATATATATATATATATATACAAATGTTTGGCTTAAATAAAAATAACTGATACATTCTATAATTTAAAATCTCTACGTGGTGGAAAATTTTCGTTGTTAAATTCGCAATAAAAATTCTTTAACGGACAACCACTATAACATCAGTCGCAGTTTTTTTTGTATTTATTGACTAGTGTTATTAACATTTTTTTTGGTTATAACAAATTTCCTGACTATCAATATTCGTCAGGGGTTAAAATATATGTCGGCTACATATATAAGGGTCTTTGTTTGTAGAACCTATTATATTGGTATATCTCAACTTGAAAATTATAGGATCGTCTCTTGTATGGTAATCAATTTGAGAAGTTTGAAAAATTAAAGTATAAAATGCCTCTATTTACGTCCAGAAATTCGGTCAAAAAATTTCGAAATTTCGAGCAAATTTAAAAAAAAAATCTCTCCTCCCCTATTTTTCAATCTCACGGATATAAATTGAAACTTGTTGCACATCAACTTGAACGTCCCAAGTTTACAAAATTACGCGAAATTAGTGCAGTAACATCATCTTTCCGTCCAGAGAGCGTAAAAAGAAAACCAGCAATTTACTCTTGCATAACAACCTGTAACTAGATACAAACTGGAGAGAAACCAAACAAAAGCCCGGTTGTTTCCTTCATTTTTTACCAGGTATCACACAAAAGTATGTATCCCTGGTAATATATGTTTGTAATTTTCAAAGTTCTGACGGAAAAATAATCTGTTTGACTTAAATTTGTTTATTTTTTAATTCCTTGTGTTCGTTCTAGAATATTTTCTTTTGCGTTTTTCTGCTTCATTTGAATAATAATACCAGAACATAAATTTTTCGTCTGAGAATGGGTCCACACGATAAGAAAAATCTGGGCGTAAGCGTAGCGTAATAAGACATATGTCAAATTTCAAGCATTGTGATTTGTTAGATTTAAAAAAAGACAAAGACCGAAGATTTCCCGCCTAAATCCGCCTTTTCCAAGGTCATTACGCCAAATGTTGTTGAACTTTTCAGCGGACTGCTTTAAAAATGGTGGAAACAGTTTATTTTCAATATTTTGTATGAAAACATAACTTATGTTTTTTTTTCAGAAGTTTGTTGTTTTATTGGTATTTTTTATTTTACGAATTTTGAAATAATGGATATTTATGAACTATGTTAAATTGTTTTAATTTATTAAAAATGCTTGTTACCGAAAATCATTACTGCTTGGTCCTCAAAAAAAAACAATTCTTGTTAATTTTTTTATTAATTTTATAACAGTTGCAATAATACAGTTGTTCGTTATATAAATTAAAGCTTATGAAATAAAGGCCGTTATTTAAACAATTTCTATTCAACGACGATCTCTGATATCGAGACGCTAATCCACAGACATGCCCTTAACTATGATTACCAGATCAAATGAGATTTCCTGACAATATCTCTGACTTTTCAGTAAATATCTGGACATTTTATCTAAATGTTGTATGTTAAGGCAGTGAGATTTTCAAAATATTTACAATCGAAGTATCAAATGCAAATATCGAGTGAGTATTCTCATTAATGTGTAGTGGACTAAACTAAATTTATTAATATACTAAATTAACAATTCACTCATTTTGTTAACGTTTAATTAATTTATTTTTTCTTACTAGAATGATTAATAAATATTTTTATTACTTATATTTTCCCCTTTTAATTTCAAAAAAATAATGACAATTGCAGCTTTTTCCTGTTTCTTCCTAACATGGGGATAATATTTCTGACATGTCAGGAAAATTTCTGTCGTCTGGTGACCCTACCCTTAGCAAACTTTATATAAACCTATTATATACAATTAAAAAGTAAAAATTAGCATTGATGGAAATTTAATAACAAAAACCCAGTTAGTCGCACATGTAATAGATTCTTCTAAAAACTTTAGGAGATTAAGTCATTGAGCCGATTAGAATATAAATTTACTTAAGCTATAACTTCTTCTTAAGAGAATATTAAATATTAGACTATAATTATCTATTAATCCAGAAGAGTACCTTAAAAATATTTATATATAGTAATTTAATAATTAATAATTTGTAGTAAAAGTTGGTTTACAACAATATCTTCTGTTAAGGTTCTACTCTTGACACAGTCTAATTAAAAGAACATATCATGTCAAAAATGTCATGAAAAGGTTATAAAAGACCAGCAATTGTCAAAAGAAACATCAAGTAATAAAAAGTACGAGACTAACTTTATTAATATACTAAATTAAAAATTTACTCATTTTGTCAACGTTTAATTAATTTATTTTTTCTTACCAGAATGATTAATAAATATTTTTAATTACTTATATTATCTTTTTTTAATTTCAAAAAAAAATACTGACAATTGCAGTTTTTTCCTCTTTCTCCCTAACAGGGGGCTAAAATTTCAGACATGTCAGGAAAATTCCTGTCGTCTGGCAACCCTACCTTTAGCAACCTTTATATAAACCTGTTATAAACAATTAAAAAGTAAAAATTAATATTGATAGAAATTTAATAACAGAAATCCAGTTATTGTCATATGTAATGTATTTTTCTAAAACTACAAACAATTGTAATTATTAAAATGACACTGTTATATTGAAATTCTCGTCTTCAAACTCCTTGGCAATTCTTTACCAGGTAGAAGTGGTAAACTTTGGAAATAAAACTTCTCTTAAAGAGTCTCATATTACGGCACAAGTAAGCTGAATAATTTCAGAAACACTGTTCACACAATATATTTCATCAGCTAAATATCACAATGTTTTTTCCAACCTAGTAATAAGGGTATAGCTGTACACATTTCCATATCGTGTTTCCTAATTATTGGCCTAACAACAGCGAAGGGCTCTTCAAAATCACCAAGGGTAACAGGAAAATATTTTAAAAAAATCAGGATCATTTTCTCGCACTTCTTGAATTATATTATTAGTATGTTCAATATTTTCCTCAAATACAGACTGGACCCCGTAGCGACGACTTCCCTGTCTTTTTAATAAATAATATATCAATATTCTCCTTACATTTTGTAACTTTTTTTTCTAGATTAAAATACTGCCGCAATTAATATTTTATTTTGCTTCATTTTAATTTTTAGATAAAATATAAACAAAAATCCTTATAAAAGTTAGGTTAAGACAAGACCTTATAACCGCGTAACGAAATGTCCCGTGTGGACGATACATTTTTAACACAACAAATTTTTCTTATCGTGTGGACTCACACTAACTTAAAATTATTTTTAAGATCTCGTGTCTTAACTCAATATTAAATCTTCCCAACACATTTTTTACAATCCTCAATCTTACAAAAAGGGCAGGACTTGATCAGGAACAAAAAAATGTGCGAACTGATTTATCATTCAGAAATATTTTTTTCAATTATCACTTTTTTCACGTATTTTAATTATTAATTAAATTCTTATTTTTAATAATAAGCAGAATTTTGAAACTAAAAATGTATTATTTATTTCTCAAACAAACCTCGTAAAAGCCACCGAACCTAATAACACATCGTTCTTCATTACAGGTTCCCCCTTGCTGCAACGCCGTCCCCGCATCAGGGAGTCCTCAGACGAAGACACGGGCGCCCCCTCCCCCTCCGAGACTCTTGTTCACCCCCGCACCCCACCCCGGCCCGGCGTGGAACCCGTCGAAGCGATGCATTGCGTCCATCAGAGTACCATCGGCCAGCAAACCGACCAGACTGGGTACCTACTGACTTGTAAAACGTGCGGTGGGTGCGCTACTACACCTGCCGCTCAGTATATACCGGTGCCGGTACCGATTCCTATACCTTTTCCGGTACCCTGGGGTACCAGTCTCCCGAATACTACCCCCAATAACCTAATACCTCTCTACCCTCTTTCGAATTTACCTCGTACTAGTTCTAATGCGCAAGCGAGTGATTTCTGGCAGTTTTTCGCGCAAGTGCCCGGGTTTCCGTGGGCGATTTTCGAAAAACAGATGATTAACGAAAAGGTGACAGAGAAAAACGAAGATAAGGGAGATGCAGGGGACGGGGATAATGGAGAGAAACACAAGATCGGTGAGGAAGAGGAGCCCACAGGTCATTTGGAGTGTGAGAATAGGTGAGTTACTGATTTAAAAAAACACATTTCTTTTTTAATATTTATAAATTTTATTCGCTTTTGCTTTTTTTAGTGATTAATTCAGTTTGCTCAATGATAAACTTTAAAATATTTATTACTTTTGTAAAGGTTATTTCTCTTTTCTAATTTTAAATATCATCTGTCACTTTAAACCAGTTTTTATTGCTAGTATCAAGTAGGTGGAGATAGCATAAATTAGATTATTGTTATCAATATATTAATCTATTGGAAAGGAAGGTTTACATCACAAGCTAACTTAGAAAATTGATTACATTTACGTGAAAAATTTTTCGAAGCACGGTAGACCAGATCCTGGAGAGTATTTATTATCTCTAACAAGACAATGACAAAGTTATACGTTACTGTGAAAACAACAAAGAGAGTTACTCATTGTGATTCAGAATCTTATGCATTTAGTTCAAAATATTGTGTGAAATAACGAAATAAACCAAGTCACCGATATTATTGTTACTAACCAAAGTTTGACTACCTCGGTTTTATAGCCCACGCTACTTAATCAAGTTCCAAATGCCAGATTTCAATAAATAAATATATTTTTAAAATATGTAATTTTATAGATTTTGTACTGCAGAGTAGTAAACACTATATAGTTATTAGTATATTAATAGTACTTGTATTAATTTCTTAAAAACTAGTTCTCCATAATAAATCATTAGCGGTAATGTTTAGAAAAAAATCCTAATTAATTTAAAATGATGTTACCAAATAAAAAACTAATTATATGATAATACATCTAACTTAAAATTAATGTTCCCATATCTTTTTTTATATTTTTATAATTAACTAAAAATTTTTTGTTTTCAGGGGATCTTCTGCCTCAGATTCGACCTCTACTGATTCAAGTGAAGATGAAGAAGGGGATCAACCACGAGTACGACGGGTTTACAATGTGACAGGTCCCCCAACTACCAGAGAAAGCGACGATGCTTTGCCCAGTAGTAATGTTACAACTGACAACGAAGATAATGCAGACAATAGATCATCTGCTGACGAAAGAGAACGGGAAGAAGAAGAAGAAACATCGTCTGGATCAGCTGATACTGATAGCAATGATACCGGAACAGTGGCTGATCAAAAACCCAAGAGGTTTTCTAGAATTTTTGTGGTTAATCATAAAGGATCGAGCTCGTCTAGCAGTGGTAGCGTCACGTCATCTAGCACAAACAGCGACAGCTCCGATAATGACACAGATACAGAGCTAGATTGCAGTGTAATCCTTACTAATATAAAGCAAATAGATTTGGAAAAGGATAAGAGTAATGAAACGAAAAATGTTACAGAAGAGGAAGAAGAATCTGGGGGTGCCAGCTTTTTAAGCATTAGATATATTGGTGAAGATGATGTTGATCTAAACTGTGATAGATATAGTGAAGTATCCGGTAAATCTTTGGCTTCTACCAGTAATTGCGAAAAAAACCAAAGTTCTGATATTCCAAGAGATGGTAGTAATAGAAAGGTTAAAGGAAGGACCAGACGAAATAGCGGAAAAAATAAGAGAAGAACTGAGAAAAGTGATGTTGAAGGAAGTGTAAGTAACACAGGCTGTGATAAGGTATTAGAGGGAAAATTATGGGAACACTTCGATAAACAAAATTGTTCTGAATCTTATAAAGATGCTTTATACAAAGAAGTTCCTAAAGATGAAAATGTAGATACCAAAGATGGTAAAAAAACAAAAACAAGAGAATGTAGCAAATTAGAGGTGAATAAATTTGAAGTAAATAATGACATGAATGACTTAGGAATAATAGAAAATTTTATTAACATTGAAGCACAATATTCAGCACTATTAGATGCTGACAGAAATATTATAAGCAATAAATATATAAGGGATGCCAACTCATCAAATGCTGACCAAATAGACTGTGATACGAATGACAGTGATAAATTAAACATGGATACAATAATTTTAGATAATAAAGGTGTTGAAGGAGATAAACAAGAAGAAAAAGGAGCGGAGGAAAAGTTATCTTATAAAAACGAAAATTTCTACAAAGACGGAAATAAAATTGAGCTTGTAAATTCACCTTTAGAAAAAATGAACTCACTGGAGGAACAGCCTGAACAAATAATAAAAGAACTTGATCTATTTGATCCAGTAACATCAGATTCATATAATATTAACATAGAACCATCAAATGAGCTAAACAATTACTCACAAAACTCTGAAAATTATAATGAAGGCAATGACACTTATAAAGAAACAAGTGAATATACGGCGAATGCAACAGAGAGTAACAAATCAACATTAAGAAATACAGTACTAGCGGAAGTCGTTGACACAGTGGTTGAACCTTACGAAAAAACAAGTTTAACAACTCTTACAAATGTCGTAAATGATGGAAAAAGTGACGCAAATTTTAAAGAACAAAGCAGTTCTTTAGAAAATGAGGAAAAACTGAGTAAAAGTTTTTCAGATAAGATTCTAACAAGTAAAATTGTTGACAGTGTTATGGTAATTAAAGCGTCAACTTCGAACACAGGGTCGTCTGGTAATAATTTGCTGAGTGGTAATGGTAATTTAAATGAAATAAAACCCTCTGACCCTATTATTATCGGTATTGGTCGTGTATGTGAAGAAACTAAGAAAAATAGTGTGTGTAGTGAAAGTAAAAGTGCTTACGATATGTATGTGGACGATTTATCCAGTAAATATAGAACGGATTACACGTATTCCTCAAGTCCGGGCCTGTCGGACGTAAGCGCGGAGTCTCTGAGCTCCAGCGACGTGGAAAAAGAGAGCTCGCGATCCCGCAAAGAACTTGAGTGGGGCCAGACAAAGATCGACAACTCTTTCGCCGTGAAAAGCGCGACAAAGACGAAAAATCAATTCACGACTCGAGACAGAGACGACGTTCCGCGCGAATCTACGGGCAAAAGGGAGACGGATAGTTTACCTGACGCGTGCGGTAATCATACAGGTGTGCAACCGTCAGTGAACGGTGAAACTTCGCAGGTAAACAACAGTCGGAATGGTGCCGTGGCGGCGAAATATACGAGTTTAGTGATGATAACGAACGATTCGAACGATGCGACGTATCAACAGGTGAACGTGGTGACGTCAGATACGACTAAAGTGGTGCCGGGGCAAAATCAGGTGGTTGTGGTAAGCCATACGAACCGCCAGGATGAGGCGCCCATGGATAAAGGGAGGGAACATGGTGAGTAAGCCTATGGTATTTTGGTGTCCTTGGAGTGTACGGTGCGAACTAGCGTGGTTCTTTTAGTTGACAAATGAGGGGTTCTCGGTTGAATGCCTTTGTTTGATAATAATAACAATATCGCTATTGTTCATGATTATTTTGTTCTAAATACATGGGCTTAAAAGTAATGAAATAAAAATTAAAGTAATATTTTAGGTTGGTCCATGATATAATGAATTTTTTCAGTGGTGTAAATACCACTTCGGACAAAAGTTATCCCATCTTTTATCTATTTCGCCACTAAAGAATATATATATATATATATATATATATATATATATATATATATATATATATATATATATATATATATATATATATATATATATACATAAAGAGCAAAAGATGCCGCTTTTTTCGACCTATTTTACTGAAGATTTTTTGGAGAAAATATTAAGTTTTTATAATTTCGGTAATAGATTAAATTAAACGTAGAAAAGTGACTTTTTTGGAAGTCGCAGAACACTATTCTGGTCCTAGTTTTCGAGATTTTTCTTTTGGTTTTTGGTGTTTTCTGGAGAAAACACAGAAAAACACTTTTGTTTTAATTTTTCCCACTAAATCGTTAAAATTTTGTTACATCCACAAATTTCACGCCTCTATATTATGTAAAATTTTATAAATTGGCACTTTTTGGATCGGAAAAATCAAGAAAAATAACTAAACAGCTTTAAAAACAAAACCTTAGGTTACATTTGTCAGAAACGCCTCTTGTCTCAAACTGCGCTGTTGTCATAACATAAATATGATTTCTGTGAAATACACGTATTATTTTCATTCGAATTAAGCTTTAAAAACATTTAGTTTCCCCTTATTAAATTTCTATATTACTCATGATTTTCCTTATCTTTTCCCTTCGGGGTCAAACATTAAAAATCAACCAAAACCATGTTGCTCAATATTTTTAGATTTTCCTAATTTTTTTACCAATTACTTCCCAATGTTAGGCAAGTGCAAGACTATGGTTAAAAAAAAATTTAAGCTAATAATTTTTTTGTGACTATTTTAAGTTTGCTTCGGAACCATTTTTTGCTGAAAACTCGTTTTGCATAAATGTATCCGTTAATTTTAAAGATATCAAGACAAAATAAAAACCAAAATTATCAGGATAATGTGCTCTAGATTTTTGGTCGTTGCATAATATTGCCTAAGAAGTGAGGAAAGTAAAGAAAAAAATTTACAACGATAAAGAGAAAATTAATTTAAAATGGGACTTTTAATACTTGAAAAGTATTAAAGGGAATATATTAACCATTATATCAATTAAAAAACAACAAAAAGAGGAGGAAGAAGAGAAGAAATGTTCTGGTAAAACAAGAAATTTGAAAGATCTTCCTACTATAAGCAAAATATATAAAACTAAAACAAGAAACAGCATTAAAAAAAAATATGCCAGTATATTTGTCTTGTTTGTTGCGCTCCTTATGTGGCCCCACCTGAGGAAGATTGGATTAAATGTGGAGACTGTGAAGAGTGGACTCATAAGAGTTGCACTAGTTATTCTGGAATGGGTTCCTATTGTTGAGATGTATGCAGAGAATGAGGCGATTGCTTTACTTCCTTAAAATTCTTGACTTTTTCTGATTTTTGTTCTTTTATATAATTATTATAGGACTATTTGCTATAGAAGTTTCAAGCTTGAGAATTTTGTTCTTTCTTTAACATAATTTTTCAAAAAAGCCCGAAATTGAATATCTCAGAAGGGACTGAAAGAATAGTTATGAAATCGAGATTATACCTCTTTATGATATAAACATACGATAAAGATTTGGTGACTGAGACTGAACTGGTTTCAGAGTTAAAGTACATCAAAGTTGGATAAAAATGACGTCAGCAAAATATAACGATAATCAATGGTAAAAATCCATTTGCCTAATATAACAAAAAGTTATATTTAATAGTAACATAATGTTTTTGTCAATTAATAAATCAATTCAAACAATTTTAACTAGATATTTATGGGTAATTTCCATTTGTTGTCGGGATATGGTGAGTTCCAATAATTAAAGTGAATAAGAGCCGTGTTACACACACAAGAATTATTCTGAAAATTATAACAAAAATTTTCAGTAAATTTTTGCAGAAAATTCTTTGGAGATAATTTTTCAAATAAAATACCACTCTGTGTGATACGTACAAGAAATCTGAATATAATTTTGGTGATAATTTTGTCGTTGCTCATGCGCATTTTCATAATATTATGTGACGTTCTATTAGTTAAAAAGGAAGATATAATAACTTGCTGTGGAGATAACCTTAAAATGTCATAAATATGAAGAAACCACAAAATAAGGGATATTTTGTGCAAGAAACAATGAGTAAATATTGAGGTTAGATTGATTACCAAACCTGGGTTGTCAATTCACAAATTTTATTCTGCGTCGATTTTCGCGCACTTTCAGCATTTTAATTATAAAAATATAGAACACGTTCCATATTTTTATGCCGAAAATTTGCACTAAAACTTTGACAATAATTCTTGTGTGTGTAAAATCGTTCTAAGATTACCGCTACGTATTTAACAAATATTTCAGGCAGATGCATAATATAATAGAAAAACTGTGCATCGAAATTTCAACAGTCTTCAATACTTTGAGCAAAATATAAATTTGTCAGGCCAATGAAATGTACATATACAACTTTTTTATGTGACAAACTTAGTTTCAATAAAATGTTGTATTTTAACTTACAATGTGTTTTTTTTCAAAGTACTGCATCTGTTTAATAAGACATAAAATTAATACATTTTAATATGTTACTGGTGAATTTAACTTCAAAAAAAATTATCCCTTTTTTAGGTGGATTTTTACCATTAATTACTGTCAAATATTGTATGTGTACAATGCAATTTTCGGCCTACAACAAACACTTTAACTATGAAACCAGTTGAGTTTCAATTGCTAAATATTTATCATATGTTTTCATAATTGTTTACTCAGTCTCTTTTGAGATAATCAACTTTAAATATTGCGAAATCATATAAAAAAAGATAAAGTTCTTATGCTTGAAACTTCTATAGCAAGCAGTCCTATAACAAATCTATTGGGTCGGTGCGTGACAGCAGCATCAACTAATGACTACATGAAAAAATTAAAATGTGCTGTTGACGGAGGTGGATACATTTTAAAAATTTCTTTTAACGTAATATAAATTTATTACATGAAAATATTTGACATGTGGCAACGTCGCAACAAATATTTAACTTTTTAAATAGTAAAAATGTCAACATAGTTTCAAAATTTTATTTTTGCATTTTCGTCAAGAACACCAGTTTTCTTCATTTGATTGCAAAAAAAGTTTAAATCTGTCACATACAATATATCTGATCGGAGTGTGATTGACTGGGACATTTTCTATCAGAATGTCGATTCTGAATGGCTCGCTTGACATTGGGTTTCGGTTTGTCAGCCGCTGATCTGCAAGCATCTTCCTATGAGAGATGTCTTCACCGATAGGCCCCCTGTTCGATGGTTTAATGAGACATTAAGGAAAATGAGGGATGAGTTGTCTATAGTGAAGCGTTTGAGCGATGGGAGCACGGAAATCCGGGATTTGTATAAACTTATGAATAAAAAGTACAAACAGAAGGTTGCTTCTACAAAGAAGGATGCATTTGGAGTTTTCTGGAAAATTCCCAAAACAAAGCAAGGGTTGTTTGGAGAGTTATTAACTATGAGAAAAATCGATCTGCAAATAATACTTCTAGTTCATTGCTCAGCCCTGGGGACTTTGGTGAGTTCTTTAGTAAAATAGTATCCGACACTATAAAGGATCTACAGATTGACATAGAAATACAAAATGCTATGGTTTCGTCGATCCCAAATTCAGAGCATTCTTTTGCCACTTTGCCCGTTATGGAGTGTGATGTTTGGAGTGCTATACATTCTCTCAAGAGGTCGAATTCTTTTGACATATATGATATGAAAAGCGCTATTCTGAAGGAGATTAGTCTCTATTTGGTCATACCTTTGAAGCATTTATTTAATTGTAGACTGGCTCAGCGTAATTTTCCGGATTGTGTAAAGATAGTAAGAACTGTTCCTTTATTTAAAAAAGGGAATGTCGATTCCATAGAAAATTATAGACCTATATCTTTGATTCCGTTATTAGGAAAAGTACTAAAGAATAATACTGAGAAACAGCTTGAGTCGTTATTTTGAACATCACAATTTTTTGCATCCTTCATACTTTGGTTTTCGCAGGAATTTTTCCAATATTCAAGCAGTTGTTGTGGTTGTGGAGGGCGCAGTTGAGGGGATAGAAGGTGGAGAAAGCGTGGAGCTCTCACTGGGTAATCTCAGTTGCGCCTTTGACTGTGTGTTTCTCACGATTTTTTGATTAGAAAGCTTCATAGATACGGTGTAAGAGGCGTTCCCCTCGATTTGCATCTTTCCTGTCAAATAGACGGCAGGCAATCGCATATGGTGAAGAGCTTTTTGAGCCTATGGCGATACGGTGTGGAGTGCCATAGGGTTCCCTATTAGGACCTCTTCTTTTCATTATATATATATATATATATATATATATATATATATATATATATATATATATATATATATATATATAGTCTCTGGGCCTGTGTATCTGTTACGTTGACGACACTGCGCTAATTTGTAAAAGTAGAGACCCAGAATGTTTAATGAAGAAAATGTCTGGTATGAGAGAGCGTGCGAGATGTTGGTTTGCTAATAATTCCCTTAAAGTAAATGAAGAAAAAACACGAAATTTGCTTTTCATGAATAGACGTTGTGTGGTTGATGGTTCTTTGGTGATATTGTTTGGTATCAGTTTGGACGATGGTTTGAACTGGAATTCTCACATCACATTATTGAGGAATAACTTGGCATTCTCTATTTTTGTTCTCAGGCAACTTCGTGGGTCTCTTCACTGTGACAGCCTTCTCTCTGTTTATTATTCCTTGTTGCATTCTCATATTTCGTACGGTGTTCACCTTTGGGGTTGCTGCGCGATTCAGACCTTTAGAATGCTATTCGACTTGTCTCTGGTATCGGCTATAGGGACTACTGTAGGTCAAACTTTATAAAATTGCGGGTATTAACGTTGCCTAGTTTATTTATCTTATACCAAATACTGAAGATTCATAAAAACCTTGGGAAATTCCACCAAAACTCTTATAGCACTAGATCAGCTAATTTAATTAGGCCTTCGAGGTATAGATTGGAGAGATCTAAGAAAAATACACTGAATGTGCCATTCTACAACATGTTGCCTGAAACATTTAAAGATTTAGACTTATGAGATTTAAAATTAAATTAAAAGGATTTTCGTTGAAGCATGCATTCTATTCGGTGGATCAGTACATGGAGACTTCTTTTAGAGCATATTTTTAGGACTTTTTTAATGTAATTTACAGATAATTTTAACCTTTTTTTTTCTTTTGTATTATATTTTTCTGTACAAAATATAATGAAATAAATTTATCTATTTATCTATACAAAATAATAACAATTGCGGAAAACTAAGGCTAGGATTGTGTTCTACGACTTCGAAATAGGGGTTTGTGCTAGGATTTTCTCTAAAGAAATTAGAAAGGATGTCAGGAAATACAATACTGAACATATTTCCCAGGTTATAGAGAATATTAAGAGTCTAAAAGTCCTACGCAGAAAACTAGCAGAAGGTACAAATAATATCTGTAAGCTAAGAAATAAAAGGGGTGCCAGCGAAACAAATAGAGACGAACTGCTGAAGATAGCAGAAGATTTTTACTCCGAAGTGAATAAAGGCAACGTGGACAGCAAAGATCGCCCACCAATACTAGAAATCCGAAATGTCGGATCCGAAGATATACCAGACATCACAGAAGATGAAATGGCAAATGCTATTGCTGGCATGAAGAAAAACAAGGCGCCTGGGGCAGATGAAGTGGTAATTGAAGCCATAAAAGAAAGGGGACCAACATTAACCCGCATTTTACAGAAGTTATTTAACGTGTGCCTGACAAAGGGCATAACACCCTCCATGTGGCAGAAGGCTCTTATTGTAATAATGCATAAGAAAGGGGACATTTCAGATCTGAAAAACTATCGCCCAATCAGTTTGCTCTCACACATGTATACGTTATTCCTAAAGATAATAACAAATCGACTTACAAATAAATTAGATAGTTACCAACTTTGCGAACAGGCTGGGTTTCGCTCTGGTTACGGAACGAATGACCACCTACAAGTTCTTAAGTCCCTGATAGAAAAGTGCATAGAATACAATAAGCCACTTATTCTTATATTTATTGATTATGAAAAAGCATTTGATACCATAGACTAATATAAAATGCTGAGGGCGCTTGTAGACAGTCGAATCGACCACCGCTACATTTCGTTAATCAAGAACATATACGATACAGCCACAGCCTGTGACAGACTCCACAAAGACACAAATACCTTCGGAATGGAACGTGGAGTTCGGCAAGGAGACACAATCTCACCGAAATTGTTTACCACTGTCTAGGAATATATGTACTTTCTTTTGAAGGAAATATGGGAGTAAACATAAACGGGGAGGATCACCTAAGATTCACCGATGACATTGTCCTCATATCGGATAGCACGGATAAAGCAGCAAGAGTGTTGGAAAAGCTCTACAGACTGTTAAGTGATGTTGGTCAAAAAATAAATTGTGAGAAAACTAAATTTATGACCAACCTTGTACTAAACGACAATATCTCAGTAGGAGACCACAAGATCGAACAAGTCACCACTTACAAATACCTAGGACATGAAATCCGTTTAGGCCGAGATAACCAAACATGCGAAATACTAAGAAGAATAGGGCTGACGTGGACAGCTTTTGGAAAACTGAAAAATATACTTAAATCGAACATCCCTGTTTGCTCGAAGAGAAAGGTGTTTGACCAGTGTATCCTCTCCGTTTTGACATATGGAGCAGAGACGCTAACACTAACAAAGAAAAGCGTAAATAAGTGCAGAGTGACACAATTGGCCATGGAATGATCTATGCTGGGAGTTAGCATCAGAGATAGAATACCGAATATAGAAATACGACGAAGAACGGGTGTTGCAGATGCAGTCAGAATAATGACAACGTTAAAGTGGAACTGGACGGGACATGTCGCTAGGAACACGGACAATCGATGGACGAGAAACATCTTGGAGTGGAGACCAAGACAGGAGGTTTACTGATGAAGAAGCAGCCCGCCTACCAAATGGACTGACGATATAAGGTGCATAGAATCAAACTGGATGCAAGCGGCACGGGACAGAAATAAGTAGCAAAACTTACGAGAGGCCTATGTTCAGCAGTGGACAAGATTGGGCTGATTGATGATGATGATGATGATGATGATAGGATTTTCAAGAAAAAAAGAAATTTTACTTCATTTTATATAATTTAAACCATTACCATGAGTCCGTTTGTTCTAAAATATGATCGATTTTTTGCACTTTTACTATCATATATACCACACGTATGTTTTTTTTTTTAATATTATAAAATCTAATAAAAGTTATAGAATTACATAAAACACAATAAACCCAAATGAATAATAGATGAAAATAAAGATTTTTGGCCCAATTTTAGTTACTTTGAGAAAGTAATTTGCATACAATTCTGAGAGTATTACGTGCACAAGCGTTTAAATTTAAAACGTTCTGAAAGTAATAAGTTATGTAAAAATATGGTGCAAATTTATTTTATTTTGTGTAACGTTTTTGGGGAAGACAGCTCCAATTTTTTTACGAAATCTGCTTGTTTTCTTGCTGTGCAATTTACAATATTTTATAATATTACGGTTGAGTAACCATATACAGTGTGTCCCACCTACTAACATTTATTTTTTGATGCACTATTTTCCGTTCGAAACTAGGGACTTTTTCAGATAGATAAATAATAATCGATCAAGGGCGTGTCAGATACGTATTACGTTAATGTCCCGATATTCTTGTCTTTTATTTTTCCTGTATTATCCTATTATATTATTTAAAATATAAATTTATGCTGGATTTTTTTTATCGGAAAGCTTGTTGAATCATCTGATATGATTTTCGTTGAAAGTATTTCTTATTCTCCTTGTGCCTTATCCGTTCCAGATGTTGGCTGTTATTATTATAACCAGTAGCGGCTGGTGCCTTAAAAAAGCAATTCTAATGGTACATTAAAAACATAGATATGTATAAAACCTGCCGATGAAAAAATAAAGTCTTTAAAAATTGAGTTAGTATGCAACAAAGCAGTATATTTTAAATAACTAAATATAAAGAAGGTAGCAAATTTTAAAAATATAGCGGTCAAAAACAAATACACCTATAACTTACTGTGTGAATTATTTATAAAGAAAATCCATACGCCGATCTTTGGCATTAACAAACTTATTAATAACCCGCTGATTGAAATCAGAGGCCCGATTCTGTGGGGATATTTTTTGACATTCCCTTTCCCTATCTCTTTTAGGATAGTGACATACTTTTGCGTTGCTACAGACTGAACAAAGAAGGAAGGATGACATTCTCTTTCCCTTTACTTTTAAAAAATCGCAGCCCAGGTATGCTTTCGATAAGATTCCTTTCCTTAGAAGTCTTTCTTGGCTCATAGTATTCCGTAAAAACGTTTCTATCCACTTGAGTGTAGAAAAACACTGTTCTGTTTCAGCCGATGTCATCGGATTTGTAAATAAAATTTCACCATATATCTAACTTAGCTCGATGTTTTGCGAAAGATAGTCGAAAGTACAAGAAGTCTCGAATTTGATCTAAATCCTTCATTTTCATATATAACAGTCAGTTCTGTACAGAGTTTTTGTTTGATAAAAAAGGGGTAAATTTTAATCGTATTCTTAAATTTTTATTCGGGAAAACATGTACTATATTCGACATAATGTTCCGAAAATAAAGACTGGCTGCTACCAAGAGACCTGTAAAGCTAAATCGTTCTTATGCTTGACAAATAATAATATTACAAACTTCTTTTATTTCCGGAGAAAACTCCGCGGAATCATCTCCGTCGTTTTGAAATAGATGGAGATGGCTGAAAGTCGTATAAGGTAATATTATTTCTAATTTTGATTCAAATGATAATAGATTTTATTTAGGATAACAGCGTCAATTTGTCTTGTTTGAAACTCACCAAATAACAAATCAACTTGAGGCATTATTTTGTAAAATAAGTTTAACCATGAAAAGAAACTTGTTTTTCAGAATTTTGACAAACTCTGATGATTGGTTCGTGGCACTAAAGTTTCTAGTGTCATCTAAGATTTTTTCCATTGTCTCTAGAATGCTGTCTTTGTATTTGAATACGGTACAAACAACTCCAAAATTAAAATTTCATCTTGTTGGGTCCAAACGAGCGAGAGTAAGCGTTTGTTAACATTTTGATCTAGAATTGCGGTTCTTGAAGGACTATTTGAAAAAAAAAGAACAAATCCCTTGTAAATTGGAAAAAAATATGCGGACATTTTTATTGGCGAATGCAGCGTTCTCCATTACCAAATTTAATTGATATGCATAACAATGCTCGTAAGTAGCACGTTCATAGGTTTTTTTTTCTAATTGCTTGTACCCCATTTGACGTGCCGCTCAAATTTTCTAGAAAATGAAAAAGCGCTCACTTGGTTTTACTTAGACATACAGGAAGATAGAGATCAGGAACTGTATTATATTTAACTGCTCCTCTTGAATCTCTTCAAAGAGATTCTTAAATATGTCTAACACAAACGAGATGGTTTTTATAAATTTCTTCATAATTAGGAATCCTTTGAATTCGGAAATCGAATTTGTCTGCACAGTTTGGGACAGAACACTTAATTTTGGATGGCTTTTTTCTCGCCAAACATTTTTAACCTCATTTTCACAAAAATTAAAATCCCGGTACAGTGGATATCACGCATAGAAATACCTGTACAGTAGGCACCACGGTTGTGTTCTAATCTGTACAAATTACTGCTGCTTGAAGCAAAAGTTCAAATACTCGTCCAGTGGGTTGCATAAGAAAAATCTTTCTGGTAGGTGGATATTTTATAGGACATATTAAACACAGGTTTGCAACCTACATGAAGTTTATGAGACGAAATTAATTTCCACGTCTTAGATAGGCAACTCCATATACACTTCAATGGATTAGCCTGGATTGCATTAAATTTGCATACCAGCAAAGGGATAACGTTTCCAGGCGTAATACTGGAATACAAACAAATTATTATTAATATTTAGGCAAAGTAAGTTAAATTCTTTCAATAATTGACTGCTAGATAATATATATATATATATATATATATATATATATATATATATATATATATATATATATATATATATTATACGTATATAATCGAAGGTTTTCGAGCATCCCGTGGATGCACTGACTCCCTCTCAGGACTGTAAGGGAGCTGACGTTTCGGTGAAATCTCATTCACCATTTTCAAAGCTCACTGTATGGCGTCTACGAGCGAAATGACGCCTGCGACTCGGATGCTGTCGGTCCCGTGTGTACGTCAGGCGCTTTCGTTTTCCGAATGGTTGCGAGACCTGCTACGTGTAATCGGCCCTGTTTTCAGTGTTTGGAGTTGCGTTTCCGAGTTGTAATCTGTTTCGTTACTAAATGATACTGGTTGATGTTTTGTTAGCAGATTTTTCCAAGTATTAGGCCCTCGCTGGCTATCATCTCTGCTATTTAAGTTGTTGGACCTCTTTGCAATTTCGATGGCTTCCCTTATAACTCTCGTGGACAGGTTTTCACATCTCGACAGCATTTTTGTTCCTGAGAAATTTATCTTATGTTTTGTGTTTAACCAGTGTTGAGCCAGTGCAGAAGAAGTTGTTTCTTGCTTGACAGCATTTATATGTTCATCTCTTCTGGCGCTTATTTTACGGCTGGTTTGACCTACGTAAGATGAGCTACATTCTTCGCATGGAATTTCGTACACCTCCTGGTTTTCTAGAGAGATTCTTTCTTTAGGTGTTGACAGGAGATCTCTCACTTTACGGTCTGTGGTGAAAATGATTTCAATGTTGTGTCCCCTGAGGATTTTTGCGATTTTGTCTGTGGTGCCTCTGACATAAGGAATAAAAGCTTTAGAGCTATTCTCTTGGTTTTCGCGATTTTTCGGGGCCACTTGTTTGTTTTTTAGAGCCTTGTCTATATTTTCTTTTTTATAACCGTTTTTTGTTAGAGCATCTTGCAATATGTTCATCTCTTTGAGGTAATTTTCTTGATCTGTAAGGGACTGCGATCGAAACCCAAGTGATTTCGCTACTGCAAATAATTGGGCGGGGTGATGATGTGAATCGGCGTTGAGGCATCTGTTGGTATGAGTGGGCTTTTTCTAGACAGTGTGCGGAAGCAAGCCATCCTCTTTTCTTTTCAAAAGGATATCTAAAAACGGTAGTTTTCTTTCCTGTCTCACACCCGTGAGAATATCAGACATTCCATGCGAAGAATGTAGCTCATCTTACGTAGGTTAAACCAACCGTAAAATATATATCAATTTTTTTTTTCTGTTCATCTATTTTTGTCCAGAGAGAAAGTTAGTTTTTGCACTAAAATAATAAATGATATAAAATAATGAAAATCTGGTTGTATTACTAAGTACCCTCCCATCCTGAGAAAAAAATACCATTATTATTGTTTATATTTAAAAATAAAATATATGCTTTAAAAAATTGTGTTTATCTACTTATGGCTGATACCGTATATATCATCTAGGGGGAGCTTATTTGTATTTTTTTTCTATATGAATGTCGGATCCAAAAAAGTTGTTCAAAAAATAAAAATACAGTTCCAATAAGGTCCAAAAAATGAAACTATAATATATATATATATATATATATATATATATATATATATATATATATATATATATATATATATATATATATTACTGCGATATAAATATATTACTAGGCTGTGACATACAACTAACTACAAAACCCTAAGCCGTAACAGAAGAAAACTAATTTTTCAAATTTCATTCATAAATAAGCTGAAGAACTTGCCACTTTTAATTTTAGAAAACATCAGATAAAAATTAATTTTGCTATTATAGGTTTCCTATTAATAGACAATCGAATAAAAAAAATATTTATATTATATTTAATATTAAATGATGATGAGTAACATTTACTTGGACTGTATCAACCTTGACATTTTCTATCTTACGCTAGTTGTATCTCTTTAAACTATCTAAAAGTGTTGTACAGGATATCCCAAAAAATTCCACCCAAAATTTATATTAGGTAGTTGCTACCGTCACAGTTTACAGATATTTCATTTAAAATTTAAGATTTCAGATCCAACGTAGCCGATTAAACTATTGTTATTGGAAGACTTTGTTGTTATAAAAAGCTTGGTAAAATCTAGGTTGACAAATTGACCCATTAGATGACGTCCAGTCTTCTTGGTATCGTGTAAAATTACAAAACATTTAATTAAAAATATAAATTACAAATCTATATTTGCAACCGATAGATTGTACAGTTTAAGCTATTATGAAATGTCACAGATAATGATTGAGTCAATATTTGCCACGATATTTACTTTCTATTTAGTACACCCGAAAGTACACCTGTTTTCAATTATATTTATTAAATAGTTGTATACATAAATGGATCGAAAAAATTTAAAAATGAATCATATTTTAGTGAAACTATATATTTTTGCCAACTTAAAAAAAAGGAAGTTATAATATGAGGCTAAAGCTATCTAATAGCAATCAAAAGTACCCTAAGTTTACATTTAAACAACCATAATATCCACATTTATTCAAAATTGTCTGAGATTTTTCACAATTACGCTAATAATAATGTTCTCTAATGAGGGAGAAATAAATCATTCCTCAAAAACAGCCACATTACCAAGAAAGACGTCCCATTTAAAAAATAATCATAAAATCCACATTCACTCAAATATTTCTGTAATTTATATAGTGGTCCCCAAACACCTATAAAAAGAAACAGTTTGTTCCTCAACAACAACCCCAGTTATCAAGATGAAACAATTTTTTTTGAGTAAATCATGAAATCTACATTTATTAAAAGATTTCTGATTTTTTTGGTTATCTTATACGAGGATGGATCAAATATAAATCGGAATTCTACAATTACTTTCTTCAGCCAGTCACGAGTGGGCATACGGTGTAGGTCGTTGAAGTGTGGTGTACTAGTAATGCTAGACGTACTCGATGAGCTGTTTTACTCAATTCTTTTGTTAGTACAGCCATGAGTGAGCAACGGTTTATAATAAAGTTTTTAACCAAACAACGTCTTAAACAATCAACAATTTTAATTCGATTGAAGCTTTAGTATGGAGGCAATTGTAAGTCGTAATCAACATCTCAGGTTAAGTGTCACTGCTGACAACATTGGTGCAGTTCGCGACCTTATCGAAGGTGACCGGCAGTTCACTATTCATAAAACGGCTTTGGAAGTGCTTAAACAATGATCAGAAATCTTCTTGGCTTCAATAAAATTTGTACCTGATGGGTTCCGAAATTGTAGACCGAAGATCAAAAAACATACCATTGCAAATTAATTAGAAAGTTCTAAATTGATTTCAGCGGGAAAGAGAGACTTTTTTGAAGCATATCGTGATATATGATAAAATAAGGGTGCATCGTTATACTCCAGAATGGCGAACGTAAGACGAAACCGGCCCTGTGAAGGTCAAAACCCGTCTCTCAGCTAGTAAAATTCTCGTGACCATTTTTTTTGACTGAACTGCATTTTGCTGGTTGATTTTTTACATGATTAACGTATGGTTAATACTGTCTATTGCTACCAGCTGTTGAAGGCAACAAAAGATGCTTCCAAGAGCAAAAGCCGTGTCGTCATCAAGGACGTCCTCCTTCTCCATGACAACGTTAGGCTACATACAGGGGTTTAGACAAAGGAAAAACTAAAGATTATTTATTGGAAAACCCTTGAACACCTTTCATACAGCCCAGATTTGTCACCCTATAATTATTTTTTGTTTATACTTTTGAAAAATGCAAACTTTGCACAATTGGTTGATAACCCAACCTAAAAGTTTCTACTCGCAAGGAATTCACAAGCTTCCAAACCGCTGGGAAAAATTTGTATAAAACGTGCAGTAAACTATATCGACAAATGATTAATAGTTTTGATACACCTTCGCAATAATGTCCTCTAAGTACTTAAAAAGAGGCTCAAACCTGGATGGGTGGCTAATTTTTGGGGAATAAATTATATGAACTTTATAGGTACTCAGAGGACATTATTTCAAGCGTAATTAACAAAACTCATAGACAGATTTTGGGAAAAAAATAAACTTACCCTTGCGGGCTCAAACCTGGATGAGTGGCTAATTTTTGGGGAATAAATTACATGAACTTTATAGGTACTCAGAAGACATTATTTCAAGCATAATTACCAAAACTCATAGACAGATTTTCTGAAAAAAAATAAACTTACCCTTACGTCATATTCGCAGATTTCCCGTAATGTCAATTATTACCAAAACCTCACTCATTTTTTTGAAGGTTGGATACATCATTTCATGACTCATTTTCTACAACTTATTTGGCATTAATCGGAATATATGTACAAATTTGTTTTATTCTATTTCGAGAGCTGGCAACACTGGCATTGCTAGGCACCACCTGACATATCCATTGTAAAGTTTGACATTTTAAATGGTATTCGTACTTAGAAAGTTTAAACATATGGATGCTATTTGTATTGTTTACAGTAACTCCAAAATGTAATCTCGGCCAAAAAATTAAGTTAACTTGTAAACATTTTGATGCCATATGGCGATGAAACACTTACAAAAACCACTCCATATCGCTTGGTTTAGTGAATTCAATTGGAGCCGACATTCGCTTATGTACGAGTCGTGTTAAAATCATCCGGCACCAGTTTTAATGCTAAATATTTGTTTATATTGATTATTCCGAAAATATATTCGACTACCCTCGTATAAGCGTAATTAAGAAGACTCACGGAAATGTAGGTAGGCGTAAATTAAGTCCGATATTAAATTGTTACCTTCTCAGGTAAGTAAACCGAGTTCGGGGTAATGTAATGGCCTACGTAAAGAAAGTCTAAGGTACCAACTTTCTAAACTAAGCTTCTAAAGGGAAGTCATGAATGACCCATGTGATAAAACTGATTTTCATTCAGACATTTATTAGGAAAGTTCCCTTCTAATTTCAATATTTAAAAATAAGAGTTTTATTTCCGTACGTATCTTTTTCTCTGAGCTAATACAGTAGTGTGAAGTCATGACTCAATTTACACACCCCAAATTGGACCATGGGACTCGATTTACATAGTATAATTTTGACCTTGGAACTCAATTTACCTAGAAATGTTCAAGCGGAACTTAATTTTCTGATTTTAATAACTGTCTATTTTATAATTGTTTATAAAAACAAAGTTTTACTTAATGGGGTTGTTTTAGAGGAAGAAATTATTTGATTCTTACATATATTGTCGATGAAATTAGGAAAAATATAAAAGGTTCATCTATACTTAAAAAGTTCAATCTCGTTTTGGCCGTTAGTTTCAGCCTCATGTTCTAAGGTCAACTTATATGTATTCTTTTTTGTTAGCGCATAACTTTTTACATATTTTATTCCAATTTTTAACATGTTATAGAGAATCCACCCAATAGGATTATGTAAAAAAAATCGGATTGGGTTTATTATGTGCGGGGTTAAAAACTGAAAAAATGTTGCTGATTATTGGGATTTCTTCTCCTATAACTCTGAATAGAAGAAAGATATTTAGATTCTGTTTTCAGCACTTTGTACGGGGCACTTTCAAGAAGATTTTATAAAAATATTTCTTTGATAAGTTTGTTACAAAGAGGTTAAAAGCTGAAAAAATCTTGGCTAGTGAACTCCTTGGTCTCATTCTTGAGCATAGCTATATCTTATTCCTTAAATTTTTTCAATAACACATTTTTTCTCATCTACACCACTGGCATTACTCCAATGTACAAAAGAGTAAGAGAAAATATTCGCTAATTTGATAAGACTTTACTTACAGGACTATATAATGTTATTTTTTTATGTAACAGGAAGAGTCGATCCAAAGCTAAACCTTTTATGATAAAAGAATGACCTCTGCATGAATAACCTGTACTAAGACAAAAAAACAGTGGCGCACGGAGCTCTGATTTAATTAAATTAAGGTTTAGGGAAATTGTTCTTAAAGCTTTCTTAAGAGAAGGAAATACTTTTTTATATGAAAATACAAGACGGGGTATTCACTGGATCTCTAATTAAAGAACTTTTTTAAGGCGTTAACTTTGAAACAACTGTAAATAATACTGAAAAAAGGCATGAAATACATTCTAGAATATTCGAATATCTTTTTGAGAGTTGAAAAATAGAAAAATTACAAGTTCTACATGGGAAAATTGCTGTTACCCCACAAAGGCATGATGTCATCCGAAAATGGGGTGGAGAGTTTTCATTTTGGCCTTTCCTATAGATGGTGCTCGCAGCTCTATTTTGACAATTACCCGAGTGTTTGAGAGAATTGTTCTGGGTTGGTTTTATTTTGCAGTTTTGTAAAATATTCAAGTTTTTGAATTGTTTTCCCAATACAAAAAAACTGAAGTGTGAGCCATGATAAAATACAGTTTAAGGCGAAGTGGTGAACGTTCCAAATTATTACGATTTTTTAAATATTATTTTTAATCTAATGTAGCTATTGTATTAAATACAAACCACATGGCTGAGTATTGTACCAGAAATTCGCCAAATTACTTTCAAATGTTACTTTCCCAAGGTAATATTGATAATTTGAAAGTTAGGATTAAGACACGTATTTATTAGAAAAATATCCTGGTCTACAAAGTTGGCGTCACCGTTCTGCTGATGTATGAACGGATTAAATCGTTTATAAATCATTGATTTTGACGTTTGTTTTTACCGTTGATTTAAAAATAAATATTTAGCAAAAATTATGCTTTGCATCAAATCATTTAAGTCATAATAATACAAATCTTAAAAATTCTTTTATTGTTCTCCTTATCAGTAATATGAATAAAAAAGATTAGATATGTTGAATATATATCATTCCATTCTAATTTTTTCCTTTTTTCACAGACTACGAGAGGAGTCTTATTTTAACTAAGAATAATATTTAATTCTCAGTGCAATTTTTTGAGCTCGGTTTAATTTTTCTGCCTGAAAAACATTTAAAAGGGAGATAAGATGAAAAACGCAATGGCTCAAAAATTTTACGGAATTCTCATGCAAATGCCCCCTAAAATATGTTGAATACCGAATTAAATTATTCACTCAGTATGGTTCGTATAGATCTTACTTTAAAAAAAAAACAGAAAAACAAATCCACGGTTAATTTGCAACTTCCTGGCAACCAGTTTGTTATATATGTGTTTCTCCTTTCAGGCAGAGAATATGAAATATATATATATATATATATATATATATATATATATATATATATATATATAAACAGTTTATTTCCTGCAAATATCGTTCTGGTTCTCTCTCCATACGCGTTTCGATCACCTCATGATCTCGTCAGTGGAGCTGTATCGGACCGAGAGCAACATTAGCAGGAAATAACTGATATATGAACCATAAATTTCAATGTATGTCGGTAGGATATTGCACCTGCCATCTACCGACTTCGATGTCAGACTGAAAAATATCGCCAGTCGAACGACATCTATGAATCATTGAAGTAACGTGAAATTTTTGAAAAATCAAAATGTCAGTAAGAAATAAAGAAATCTTTCTGCCGTATTTAAATAGTTTGTTATATATGTAATTCTCTTTTCAGGCAGAGAATATAAAATATATATATACAAACAGTTTATTTCCTGCAAATATCGCTCTGGTCCTCTCTCGATACGCGTTTTTCATATTCTCTGCCTGAAAGGAGAATAACATATATAACAAACTATTTAAATATGGCAGAAAGATTTCTTTACTTCTTTTCTTTGATTTTTTAAAAACTTCACGTTACTCCAATGATTCATAGATGTCGTTCGACTGGCGATATTTTTCAGTCTGACATCGAAATCGGTAGATGGCAGGTGCAATATCCTGCCGACGTACCTTGAAATTTATGGTTCATATATCAGTTATTTCCTGCTAATGTTGCTCTCGGTCCGATACAGCTCCACTGACGAGATCATGAGGTGATCGAAACGCGTATGGAGAGAGGACCAGAGCGATATTTACAGGAAATAAACTGTTTGTATATATATTTTTTATATTCTCTGCCTGAAAGGAGAGTTACATATATAACAAACTATTTAAATACGTCAGAAAGATTTCTTTATTTCTTACTGAAATGTTGATTTTTAAAAAATTCCTGGCAGCCAATTTTGATCTCCAAAACGCGAGATGGGATCTGAGTTCTTTGTGTGCAACAATATCATTATTTTGTGTGTGATATGACAGGTGGCGCCATCTTGTTGATGTAACATCTAAGTTACGTACATTAATCTAATTCTTGTCAAAAAACGTTTTTAGCATCGTTATTGACGATCATGGACGCATTTCCAGCATTTTCAAAAAAGAATGTCCAAATGATCCTTCCTGCCCACATAGAACACCAGACGACACTTTTTGAGGATACATCAAAAATTCTTCCAAGGCATGTGAATTTTTTGCACTCCCGGCCGGAGCGTCAATTTCAATTTGATCCAATTGGTAAAGTTTCTGTGCTGTGAATGATCAGAGAGAGAGAGAGAGAGAGAGAGAGAGAGAGATATGGATTAGGGACGCATCGACTACTAGGTCTTTTAGCGTCCATTTTTTGGTTTCCTTGATACATATATTGCTTGTTCTACATTAGATTGTATAATCCAATGTCTTTGATAAATTTGATAACATTGTTAGAATTTTGGTAGGAGAGGAGAATATCAATCTTGTTTTCCTGTAATTGACGGAATGGGTGATGCTCATTTTTTTTGCATTCAGTGATGATATGTTTGATTGATAGGGAGGTATGATAGGTTTCGCAGTAAGGAGCGGGGGATTTGTTTAGGAGATATTCATGGGTTAGCTTCGTGTGGCCAATTCGGAGCCTAGTCATTATGGTTAATTATTATCTTGGTAGATTAGGGAGAGGGATGCCAGTAAAGAAATTCTTTTTAACTAATTGAAGTTTGTTGATTGAATCCTGAAGGTCCCACTCTAGTTGAATGAGGTTTCGAGGCATATGATGTAAAGAGTTTTTAAGGTCTTGAGGATGGAATATTTTGTTTACTTTATTAGGAGAGTTTTGATGATTGGAAGCGAGGGTGTCGACTTTAGTATTTCCTGGGATTCCAGTATGACTTGGTACCCAGAGGAAGGTGAAAGATTTGTTCCTGATATGGGAGTATTTTATTAGGGTTTTGATCTCATGAGCTATTACATAACTAGGATTGTATGATTCGATTTTTTTGAGGGAGTTTAGAGAGTCTGAAATTACCAGCCAGTTTGATTCAGAGGTATTTATGCAATATTGTAAGGCTTTAAGGATCAAGAATAGCTCAGCGGTAAGGATTGAAGAGGATTCATGAAGGGAGAACACTTTTTCTGCATTCTTTGTATAGTATTATACTCCGACTGTTTTTTTGGAGCCATCAGTAAATATGAGTTCGTGATTGCTGTATTTCAATTGAATTATTTGATGGTACCTTGATTGGATTATTCTCGGGTTAACTTCCTTTTTATCTAGTAGTGTAAGTTCGAAGTTACAACTGATGGGGAAATGACTCCAGGGTGGGAATAGGTAGGTGTTTATTTCATCTACTGAGGGCACAGTTATTGATAGACGTTCCCTGGTTTCCGCTGTGCATGATCAGTGTAGGCTGTAGTGGGCATATAGATGCAAATATTTTGGCAAAATTCGTTGGAGAGTACTACGGTGAATGTTATCAACGAGCGATGTCGGATGAAGATGCTTATTTATTTTGCGACTCTGACACAGCCACGATGTTGTTGATCTTTTAGGGCGATGACGGCTAAGGTTTCTCTTATCTTTTAATGAAAACTTCCTCTCAAATTTCTTGGTTAAATCTTCAATGGCAAGCTTCGACAGATAATTAGCATACCAAAATTAGCATGTAGCTTGTGAATCATCTTTGTAACTTGTTTTCAATTTTTATAATGGGTTTTCACTGTTAATCAACGTTCTTCTGAACTGTGATGCGGCATTTTCATAAATATAATTGTTTCAGTAAAAAACTAACAACTGTGACTGACGCAGTAATTGACAGACAAACATAGCACGGGATTTGGAATTCAAGTTCACAGAGATTATTGGGGAGGTTAATACCCTTTTATCCACCTATAAATACCTCCCTTCTGAAATATCTAGTCTTTTAATGCATAAATCATTTTAAAGCGATGCTTCTCACACTTTTTTACTTACCACTTTTTTTATATTGTGTGTATTACGGATGAGTTGCGTTCCACTAAACTTCCAAAAAAAAATGCTAGCGCCATGGTACAGCAGAAAATAATTACAACCATTTTTGAGAATATCTGTTATTTGTTTATAAAAAATGACGTAAATATTTTTAAAGTATATAAATTAGATACAATGAAAGGTGTTAAGGACTCGCTAAAAATCATAAGAAAGAAACTTGAAGAAGACCAGACCTTAGCAGAAAGAACATCTTTACCACCGCACGTCATTATGAACTTGTTACAAAGTTGTTTGACTAATTCCTATTTTCAAGAAAAGGAAACATTCTACATCCAGGATGATGGACTACCGATGGCATCTTCACTCTCACCGGTAGTCGCAAATATTTTCATGGAGTGGTTCGAAACATTTGCAATTGAATCCACAACTAAGAAACCAAAGTTATGGCTCAGATACGTAGACGATACTTTTATTATTTGGAGTGGAACCGACGAAGAACTTCGAAACTTTCTTTTTCATCTCAACAATATCAGTCCAACTATTAAACTCACCATGGAGAAAGAAGTAGAAAATAAATTGCCATTCTTAGATGTCTTGGTTGAGAGAAATGGCAGATAAATTCAAACTTCGGTTTATAGAAAAGCCACGCACACAGGACAATACCTTAATTATTCATCTAATCACTCCAACAACGCCAAACAAGGAATTATAAGAAATCTCGTAGATAGAGCCTTAACTCTCTGCAACTCCAACGAGAACTTGATGAAAGAGATAAATTACATTAAAAATGATCTGACGGCCAACGTATACCCAGTATATCTAGTGGATAAATTTCTTGAACAACCCAGAAATAGGACAATATCAACAACGAATGAAGAACGAAAACCAGTATTGAACATCCCCTATGTTAAAGGCATTTCGGAAAAAGTTAGAAGGATAGGAAAACGATATAAAATCAACGTAATTTTCAATTCAAATAACTCTTTGAGAAGTCGGCTCACTAGGGTCAAACCAACAACTCAAAGAGACATGAAGAACTGTGTATATCAGATACCATGTGAATGTGGCAATTCCTACATTGGCGCAACAAAGAGACCTCTTAACGTAAGGATCAAAGAACACCAAAAATGCACATCTCGAGAAGAAACAAAAAAATCTGGTGCCGCCAACCATGCCTGAACTCATGGACTCCACATAAAATGGTCTGAAGCTAAAATACTACACCGAGAACAACATTGGAGAAAACGGAAATTCAAAGAAGCCGCGGTCATACATCAGAACCCGAGTTGTTTTAGTAAACCATCTTTAGATATAAGAGAAGTGTGGAAACCACTTCTTAGTAATTGTAAACTAAAACTAAATGCAGCATAAAAAAATGGGATTTTGCCATAGCAGGCATGACTGCATCCATCTCAGTCACACTCTACTGCATTTACTTTTAGTATAAATAGTCATGTAGCTAAGGGATTTATTTAGTTTCACTTGAAAACGGCTAGAGATAACTACTAGCCGAAACGTCGTGATATTCAACAAAAATAAAGACAATGGAAGTCCAACAGATATCTACTACTTCGCAACAATGAAAGGCATTATACGCTTGAAATAAACTAGAGGGAAATCCTAGATTTGACGACACTCGATTTTTAACCTTTCCAAAGAAATGGGTAATAGCCATAGATATAAAAGTTAAATATATAGATTAGGGATCCTATAGAAGCAAGTTGCCTCACGCTTAGAAAGTGACAGGGCGTTTCGGATGGTTAGTATCTCTTTTTCTAATGACGGTTAAATGATAGGGGTATTTAATGACGTTTGGAATATCATGCTTTGCTTCGCCATTAGAAAGAGAGGTACTAATCGAAAACGCTATGTCTCTTTTTAAGCGTGAGCCAACTTTCTTCTACAAGATCTGCATTCTATCTACTTAACTTTTAAACTTTTATTTCTACGCAGAAAATTAGAACATAACCTCAATATATTTCAGCCATATGATTTCAAGTATAAAATTACCTTTTGACGATATTTTGTGAATATATCTTCTAAAATGGAAGATTTTTACAAATTTTTCACACTGATCATCCTTATTTATAACGAAATTAATAATAAACAAGAAATTCGTTCTTGGTTTACCCGCTAGTATCGATTTGTTTGGAAAGGTTAAATACCGCGTGATGTCAGGAATTAGGCAGTACATTTCAAACGTAAATCTACGTCAACGTTCAGTTTATTAAGCAACTTATTTTTTACTATTACCATAGCATGCAATCCAGTTCTGCATGGATGAGAAGGTTGTAAATGTAGTATTCTTCTTCTTCTTCGGGTGCCATGTGCTATGCCGCACGTCGGCGATCATTTGTCCATCTCATGGTCACATTATAACTAGAGTGCCCTCTTTAGCCTGTCTAAATATGGTTGCGGCGTCTAATATACCACACCAGTTTCTTATAATGCGGAGCCAATAGTGTTGTTTTCGACCTGGCCCCCGTGTACCTTCAATTTTTCCCTGTAGTATTAGCCTTGGTATGGAGTAGCGAGCTCCTCTTAGTATATGCCCTAGATATGATACTTTTCGTTGTTTTATAGTATCCATTAGTAGTCTTTCTACGCCAGCTCCTCATAGAATTTCATCATTCGTTATGTGAGCAGTCCAGGGGATACGCAGTAGTCGGCGGAGTGTCCATAATTCAAAAGCTCTGATCCGATTCAGCGTCCCAGCCTTAAGTGACCAAGTTTCAGCATCATATAGTAGAATAGGCCATACATAACGTTGAAACACACGTATTCGGGAGTGACATATTTCTGTGAAGGAGAAAATTCTTAAGTTTAAAGAAAGTTGCTTTTGTACGGCCAATTCTTCCCTTCACTCCTTCGTCACATTCCCACTTTTCATTCAGAGTAGCGCGAAGATACCTGAACCGTGCGACACGTTCAAAATTTTCCCCGTTTATGTTGAGGAGTGATGTACTGATGCCTACTAATCATCATCATTTTTATTTTGGCAGTATTAATATGCAGCCCGAACTGTTCACCGAACTCGTTGGGTTTTAATATTGATTGGAGATTTTCAAAGTTGTTAGCTAAAACTGCAGTGTCATCTGCATAGCGAATATTGTTTGTTGGGATGCCATTGACTTTGATACCTCGCGTTTCATTTTCTAATGATAACTGAAATATTTTCTCAACGTAAATATTAAACAGAACAGGCGACAGTACACTCCCTTCAGTATATTAAAGGTCTCTGTTGACAGATCGCCATCAATTCGGATCTCAGCTAACTGTTGCCAATAAAGTTCTCTTATTATTCTAATATCTTCATCATCGATACCGATCTCCTGTAATCTTTCCAACAGAGGCTCGTGCTTTACGTTGTCAAAAGCTTTCTGATAGTCAATAAAGCAGATGAAGACATCTTGTCTTTGGTCATAGCACTTTTGCACAAGTAATTTCATTGAGAGGAGAGCTTATCTAGTGCCAAGTCCCTTGATAAAGCCAAACTGTGTGTCGCCACTCATATCCTCACACTTTTTGTATATTTTTAAATGGACTACTCAAAGGAACGTTTTAAGAGCGTAGCTCATCAAGCTTATGAGTCTGTAGTCTTCGCAATTCGTGGGGTTTGTTTTCTTTGGAATAGCAATGAACGGAGACTTTAACCAATCCACTGGGACTTGCCCAGAGTCATATATCATGTTAAAGAGATATGTAAGTTGTTTAATATCGACTTGCTTTAAAACTTCTGCATATATATCGTCGTGACCTGCACTTTAACCATTCTTCATACAGTTCATTGCGTACTTGGCTTCAGATTCAAGAATTTTTGGACCACTCATATTTTCAGTGTCATTTATCGAGGCATCTGGTCGTTGATCACTGAACAAAGTCTCCGCATAGTTCTTCCAAGTTTCCTTTAATTCGTCGGTATCCAATATCGGTCTTTCTTGTCTATTTCTTACATAGTATTGATATACACAAATAGGTTCCCCAAATAGAGAGACAAAAAAATGCATATCGTAAATATTTTCGTACCACATTAACAAACTTTGCGGTCCACTAGCGGTACGCATTTCACAGTTTGAGAACTGCTGCTTTTAAGTTTTGTTTTCAAAAAGTACATGTTGTTTAGTTTTTTCTTTTTTGGGAAACAAACGTAAATTAAATCACATTCTGAGGGTCTTCGAGATGTGTCAGTCAATTTAATTTCAAATTATTTAATCCAGAGTAAAATTTAGGGAATAAACAACTTGGGTTTCGATACAAACCAAGGAAGTTAGACGGGTAATGGAAAGCTAATAATATATATATATATATATATATATATATATATATATATATATATATATATATATATGTATATATATATATATATATATATATATATATATATATATATATATAATCATATAATTATCCTAACATGTAGAAAATAAATGTCATAAATTGACATAAAGGGGCTATATGGATTGAGCGCACACAGAAATTTTACCGTTTATTTATTATTAAAATTACGTGAGGTTGGCTGCAAGATAATCAGAAAAGTGTAGGTTTTGCGGATGCGGCAGTATATAGAATTGTTCTGTAGATCCCGTAGCATGATCTCGGGAAATAATTATTTTCAGTAAAATAAATAATTTCACAGTGTACGCATTTAGAAAAGTTGTCCCGTCGCCTTAAGACCGTTAAGAAAACGGCAGATAACTTATTTTCTATGAATTCCACTCTGTCTCTCTTTCTCATTACTCGATTTGAACACCTAATGATCTCGCTAGTGGAGCTGCAATGAACCCAGAGTGAAATTCACATAAAACAATGGTCTATTTAAAATCTCCAGTCCGCAATGTGCTATAGGATATAGTAAAACTTGATCTAATCATCAACAGTACGAAGAAGCAACCCCGAAGTGATAGGAAATTAATAAAAATAAGTAATTATACTGTTTATGAATTTGGAAAAACTACTTTTTCTCCTTAAGATGGTTAAAAAAAGAGCAGACAGTTTATTATCTTCATTACAGGTGCACTGACAAGACCACTAGGTGGTAGAAGCTAGTACGGGGAGAGGTTCAGAGTGTAATTCACAGAGAATAAACTATCTTCGCATCTCTTAACGGTTATAAGGAAAAAGAAAACTTATTGCGCAAGTACAGTATAGTTACTTTTAGAAAAGCACAGCTTTTGCCCGATCGATCCCTTTTATGGTATAATTAGAAATGGATAAAATATCACTGCATAGTATAATACAAAGCCCCCGTCGTGTCTCTCTGCTAGTCCCTCTGCTTGTCCCTCTCTGTCGTTGCAGGATTGAACATATTTTATTCTGGTTTTCACTAACGGATAAAGTGTTTCACGAGGATGGTAGACGTATAATTTGTAGATTATCAACAACTCCTGTTCGAAGCCGGCGCGGGTCTCTAGTAGACAAGGTGACCAAAAATATGGGCCCGGTATTTTAGTGAACATTTTCGAGAACAACGAATAGTCAAATTATTTTTGTTTTCCAGTTCATTATGTGCATTTAATGAAATTTCATAGAAAATAAAGAAAATATATTTTTAAAATAAAAAATTAAAAAAAAAAATCACAAAAATTTTTATCCTTTCCGTATATCTCGTAAAACAATTGCAAGAAAAATCTGAAAATATCTATAATATGTATGACAAAGTCCACATTAGAAAACAGTCATTGATAGTGCATTACATAAGATAATTTTTTTAATCAGAACAAATTCTAAGAAATCATAAAGTTTGTTATCGTGTCAAGCTTGTAATAATTTCAAAAGTTCACAGATTAAATTTTTGGTGCCTACATTTATCAAACCAGCACGATTGTCATAAATTACAGAAAGAATACTTATTACTTATTCTAAAACACATTAAGAAGTCTTAAATTTTAAAGAAATAAATGCCACACATTAAATATAACGCGTTTCTTTCATAAAATTTAATTATCATATGTGAAAAAGTTAACCTCTGGTAAAATGGTAATTTTATGCAAATTTACACTCTTGTTTGTTTTTTTTTCGTTGAAATCTTATTAGGTTACATAAATTATTGAAATACAATATGGTGGGTGTGTATCCATTTTATTCCCATAACTTATAAAATAAGTATTAGTATATATATATATATATATATATATATATATATATATATATATATATTATATTGCACGTTATCTAGACGTACAAATTAATTTACTAAAACCTTTTTCATTAGATTCGTAATTATGGAATTATAAATTTTCATAAAAATTACATGGTTTTAAATCCGGTAATTTTGCCGGCCGATCTGGACCAACCTAATCAACTTTATTATCTAAATTAGGCATCTTCTTCTAAAAATTTTATATGCATACCTCGTACTTCTACAAAAGCTTAACTTCTATGTGTTTATGCCTTGTCTAATTATACCGTAGCATACCCTAGTTAGAATAAATTATTCTAGTTTTTATTTACAAACTTTCTCTTATGAACGGATTTAAACAAGGATCCGAACTTGTTCATCAGTTTAAAACGAAAAATAAACTTATATATAGTTTCACTTTTTTCAGATATTTGACTGCTAATTTTTATAGGTATGTTATGTTTATAATAAGGGAACTGATGTATGAAAAACTTTATTATACAAGTTGTTCTTCCTACTTATACTATTCTGAATAAGATATTATTAGTGAAAGGTTCAAATATATAGCACTCCAGGAACACCACTTTTTTTTCAGATTTTTATCTAGTTGACAAAACCTGACAAAACAATTTTTTGTTTCAGAAAACTCAAACCAATCTCATCCAGAAAGCAATGTAACTGTGATAACTTCAGCCAAAACTTTGAGTGCTTTCGAAGAAGGACTCGCTGATGATGATTCTTGGGTAGAAAATCTTAGCTACGATGACGATGATAACGATGATGATGAAGATGATGATGATGACGATTTTCCCACCAACTCGATTTCCGAAAACTCATCCTCCGGAGACGAAGTTACTCTCACTTGTTCCGCCGCGATAGATCAAGAGGATGAGCTTCGCGGTTATCACCGGACTGCAATAGATTTTACTCTTCACACTATCGTAGAAGAGAGTTGTGAGGAAAGCGAAGTTGAGCAAGCTCCTCCAAAATCCAAAAAAGAACGACCTCCTTCTGCCACAGATCTCGAAAAGTACTTTTTCTTTGGTCTTGGAGATGGCACTATACCCTCCATCAACTCTAATAGAGAAGATGCCTTCTCTGAGACCAGCAGCATCTACTCCGAGGGAATGGAATCCCTGGGAGGAACAGAGGAGTGTCAGAATGATTGTCCCGAAGAATTAGCATCCTCCAGGCTAGAAAAATACTTTTTAAGTGGCTTCATGGGCTTCACGGCGGAAAGAAGAGACTCTGATGGAAGCGTTGGAAGTGACAGTGAAGGCAAACCTAGCCCTGAGCAAAGACGGAAGCGTTTGGTGCGGGCCAGAGGCACCGGAAGATCTCACTCCAACTCACTAGACAACCTTTTAGGCAATCCTGATTTAGCAGGAAGCGAGCAACATCTGGAAGCCCAAAATAACTCTGAAGATTCTTCTAGTTCTGATTCAGATACCTACGATGACATACTTGGTTTTGAAAAATCAGACGGACAATTTGATACTGTCAAACGAAAGAAAACTAAAAAACAGAAAGCGAGCCTGGAGGATATAAGGAATTTAGGGACAACACAAGAAGAGCAAGAAGGTAAAGATTCTGATGAAGATGAAGAGGGAAATAAAACACCACAGCCAGAAGTTATACCGTTACCGTCAAATCTTACGACCAATAAGAATCAGCAGAGTAGAGATAGTGGCTTTGTGGGTAGTTGTGATGACTTATTGAAAGATCAAAGAGATATTAATAAATCCCCCGACATAATTTTACATCACGAAAAAATTTCTGAAGATATCTTGGAGGAGAAAAGGGAGGAGAAACTACTAACAGAATCTGTTCCTCCAGCGACAAACCTCACACGAAAAGATAGTTTTAACAACTGGAGTTCGGATGAAGAAACTAACCTAATGATGAGTAAAATGCGGCAGTTTTTCAAGACTATGGTTGCCAATTCATCATCTTCCAAGCCGACCACCCCCAACTTGAATGTTCGCACATCGCCAAAACCTTTTCCTCGCGCCAAAACTCGTTGTAAACCTCCACAGCTAGTATATTTTGAAAATGAACTTACCCGTCTTATGAAAACTGTGCCAG
The DNA here is from genome assembly GCA_034092305.1 of Diaprepes abbreviatus. Taxonomy (NCBI): domain Eukaryota; kingdom Metazoa; phylum Arthropoda; class Insecta; order Coleoptera; family Curculionidae; genus Diaprepes; species Diaprepes abbreviatus. The sequence continues at coordinate 6,545,732 of JASJET010000071.1, read as the reverse complement.
GTATCCGTGATGACCAAGTTCGGGAAATAGTGGAATATCTGAGTAGTGAGGACACTTGGAGTGACTCGTACGATTCTAGTGATTATACTAGCAGTGATCTCGAAGGTGCTTCCACAAAATCAGCGTTACAACAACAGATATCCGATAGTTGTAAACAAATCATCAATAAATTTGATGTTAGCGCAGAAGATGAAGAAGGTGACGCGGGAGACGGTGGTATTATCGATGATTCTCACGGGTTAAATAAAGAAACTGCTTTTGTATATCAAAAATTGGTGGCTAGCTTTGAGAAACTGGCTACTGAAGACCACCCTGCTAGTACATCCGGTCCAAACTCCCCTCCCTTAATAGCAAAGGTAATGCATCACATTGGTAGCCGATTAGTAGCATTAATGCATGAAGTATCTAGTGGAGAAAGCCACGCTTCCAATAGCCCTAAAGCCCGAAACTACCATCGGAGACTTCAGCAGAAACTTAGCAACGCTTCAACTACAACAACAGATGAAGACAGCACTTCCGATACTAATCTCCCAGATACTTTCATGGAAGGAACTTTATCAAACTACAATAGTATGCTTCCAAGAAGCAGGTCTCATGATTTGTTAATGGGGGATGGAAACAAGAATTTGCATCAATCGATTAGTGGGGTGTCAGAAATTTCCGAAGAACGTGAAACTAGTGATTGTGAGAGATTTTCTTGGAGAGGTAGCTTTGAATCAGCACTTCTAGCCACTGATTCTCGAAATAGACTATCTTTAATTGGAGGAGAAGCATCTGCGTCAGCTTCTGCATTAGCAATTGCTGCTAAGCGCCGTTCAGCAGGTGATTTACTTTTCAGTCATAAGTCTTTAAGCAGAGAGCAATTAGATAGAGTCAGAAGTTGTGGCAGCATAGGAGGTGGGAACTCAGAAGACAAATTATGGGTAGCTACAGCCACGAAACCAAATCGAAGGCGGTCGAGTGTACCTGACGCAGCATCCTGCGGCTCAGGAGCCTCTGCAGACGGAGAAGATGAAGATGAAGAAATGGAAAACAGAGCCACATTACCACGAAGCATGCAGAGCGGTCCTCAAACAACAAACTCTTTGCCAAGGTTACCAACTACTTCAGTGGCCTCAATGCAAAAAGCTCAAAGTCACCACTTTTTACCACAAAATGTAAAGAGTGCCAGATACCGGCCACCAGGGTTCTCAAGGCTTATGCCAACGCAACCCAAAAGAGCGGTTAGTGCTCCCGGGTTGCAACCTTCTCACCAAAGGAGAGGTAGACGATCTCAACAATCTAATGTTCCTAGTGGTAAGTCTTTTCTTTTTGTTTTGGTTAATTGGATAATTTTATGATTAGTTTTATGCGTTATTTTTTTAGTTTTATTTATTTGTGGGTTTTGGATTTTTTCGACTATTATTGTTTTATTATTAGTTTCCTAATATGTAAGAACGTATTGTGTAACAAATAGATATATGTCAAATAAATATTAATAAGTTTGATTTATGATTTTAAACTTGATGTTGCAAATTTAAGTGTTGGTTATGATTTTTATAAGAAATAGTAGGCGATTACCTAATTTTTAATGGTTTCAAGGTTAAGAAAAAATAGTTTGCATATTCTTAAATAATATGCCTGGTATGGTAAAGCCAGTATCTTATTCTTACCAATATAAGAAGGAACTTTGAGAAAAATATAAGGAAAAATGATTGATTTGATTTGATATGATTGATGATGATACATTTGTATATAACATTCTATATTTTTGAATGTCGGTTAAGCACGTTCGGTCTTCATCAGACCATCTTCAGGGTTCAAACTTCGTTTAAAGACACATTTGAACCCTCGAGAAAAGCCTTCAATTAATCATAATATAGAATTAATTATCAAGTGTTTAAACAGAACAAATTATGAATTACAAATACGAAAATATGAAAAATTGTTAAATCAGGCTAAATATCTTAATTATTTGGTTTTCTAATAATTTGTCCATATGCTTTGTCACAGTACGTTTAACGAAGACGATGATGAATCATACCTATAGGTATTTAGTAGAACATATTTTAATTATGACCACACATTTTCGATTGGGTTTAGGTCAGGGCTTTGCACCGACTCACAGTGGGGAAAAATGGACTAGTCTGCATCAGACACAAATTTTAAAGGATCTGGATATATTTTTTTTAATTACACAAGACAACGTATTCTAATGGTAGACCTGCGACAATATTCTAATCCACGAACCCTCAGTCTATGGAACCCGCTCGTGAGTATCCAAATTTGCTTTTCGTTTAACTAAATTGGGGTTTGCGGGATTGGGGTGTGTGGGTTTAGGCTTTATAGGTATGGGGTTCATAAATTTGGAATTTGTGGGTTTATGGGTATGGGGTTTAGAGTTCCCGGGTTCAGGGTTGACGCGATTGGGGTTCGTAGGATGGGAATTGATGGGTTTATGGGTATGGGGTCCGTAGATTTGGGATTCATAGCTATTATCTCAGGTGTACCATTAGAATATATTGTCCTGAGTAATTAAAAAATATTGTTCTGAGTAATTTTAAAAAAAAATTATCTAGATCCTTTAAAATTTGTGTCTGATGCAAACTTTTATCAATTTTTCCCCACTGTGCGGCCATTGTAATACCTGAAAGTCCCGAGAAGTAAGGCTTACTTACTTACCATTTTGGTAGTGTCTTTTGAACCATTGTTCTGCTGGAAAGTAACTTTATTTATCGTATAAGGTTTATTGAATATCTAGGTACATTTCTTTGTTCATATTTCGGGCTATCTGTGAATAGTATCCAGCTCATAAGCCGTTATATATCCCAGTCGAAAATTTGTGGCCACAATTAAAACATGCTCTACTAAATAAGTATAATCCTCCACCATCTATGGGATTGAGTACCAGAAAAATGGGAATAGCATGTCGTCCTGTCTTACTTTATGCTTTATCGATACGGGATCAGTATTTTGGTGTAGTTGAAATATGCTTGACACTTATTTGTAACAGCTCTCTATAAGTTTGATGTATCGTGTGTCGAGTCTTTATTGTTATCTAACCTTGTACTTTTTTGAGCCTCATTACGTTTAGAACTATCTCTACCTCATTTCCATATATCTGGTTTTTTTCGTTATTTATATTTAATTCACCTATTTTGAATGTTCTAGAAAGTATCTGTGAGGTACATATATAAAGATCGGTAGAATTATTTTGTAATTTTTTGTATTCCAGTTTTATCCCGAATTCTTTGATTGTCTTTATTTCTGAGAGATTTTTTTATTATCCAGTTTCTTTTAGTTTTTGTTGCTCTCGATGGTGGTCCTTATGTTCTTTTTTTGTCTTTCCGAATTGCAATTTTAATTTGTTTATTTAAAATTTTCTGTTTTCTCTATTATCTTATTTACTATTAAAGTTTTATCTCTCTCTATTATTTTTATGCTGTTTCTGAGTTGTTTTGTTATTTTTGTTTTTCCTCACTACTTTTTTGAAGTGGTTTTATACTTGTTAATTTTTTATTTAGCAGATCGATGTTATTTCTAAGATCCTATATTTTTCAGTTGGTGTTCTTTTTCTTCTTGGTATTTTAACGTTCTTTCTCTTAGTTTTTTGGTGTCTATGTTGTGTCCCGTATATTTAATTTTTTTTACACTTTTTCAGTTTCATATTTAAATGTAAAAGTACTCTTGGCATTCTACGATCGCTTCCTCCTAAACTATCTATATATAAATATTTATTCATTATTATTAATACTGTTTCTATACAAATTTCTTCTTGTTATATTTTACTGCGAGCCTACCGTCATCAAATCTAAACAAAGTGTAACAATACAACACAGAACAGTTAGTACCATAAGTTCTCACGCGTACCAAGGAAATATGGTACCTAGCTTTACGGTTATGTTTAAGTACCACTACTACGTTGCGAAATTAGTTATTACCTTGCAAGTACTAGAAAGAGGAGCGACACGTTTTTACTCTCTTTGTTTGACTCGTTTTTATGGTGGTCCTGTTTAATTATATAGGGTGTTGCTCCTATGACTACCAAGAACTAATGTCTAATAGTTAAATGAATATAACTGTATCAGGAATGTAATTTAAAGTTTTTAGATACATACGTAGAATAGTCGAAAAATTCACTTTACTTGAACGTGAGTAATCATCAATGATGTGGAGTTTTAATTCTTATTAATTAGTTAATTGGTTTTCCGTTACTTGATGACAAAAATATTATTTGATTTTACTTCATTATTAAGACATTATTTAATAGACAGAGAAAGTTTTGACTAAAGAAGGGAAAATGTCGACTGGGTTTGAATAATATTTAGAGGCTGTGTACAAGACCTTTTCACATTATTTCATTGTAAAAGAATGCACAGAATCATTTCGTTTAGGAAGTGAGTCAATTAAATACCAACTGCGTCAAAGTTGAGGAGAAATTACTAAAAGACAGATGACTAAAGAAAAATTTGCGGCAAGGGGTAGTCTTTCAAAAACTACAACGTTGAGTATGAATTTAAGTTAGTGCGGTTGTTCAAAAGAAATGTGTAAAATGTGCTTCCATGACTAATTCGCAATCGGAGGGGATCGATAACTTCTTGACCTTACTACATATATAACCATGCCTAAGCCTAACTTAAAGTAACAAATTAACAACAAAATATTCCGTTTGATTTATATCAATATCTCAATGGAAACAGAATTTCTATCGTCATATTATATACCAAAACTTTCTTCCTCGAAAAATAGCCTAACCAATGATGTAAATCGAATCAAATTTCATTCAACAACAGTCAGCATTAACTGAGACCTAGAGACAAACGCTGCCGGAATATTTTGTTTTATTTGATGTACTGATGGACTGAAATCTTATTCCTTTTAATGCAATTTGACCTTTGAAAACAGATAAAAGTCATATGGTGCAAAGTCAGGTGAATAACAATGTCTTTCAGCCATCTTAGAAGTGCTTATACCACTCAAAAACTCGAACACGAGATAAACATTCATTGTCATATATTTCGTTTAATAAAATATACGTTTCAGTAGCGATTTTTCCAAGTTTCATATGAAATTTCAGGACAATTCATTGCTTTATTATTATTCTTATAATTTTTTCGGCAAAACAAAAAAAAACAATTTTTATACAATCGAAGACCACGGCCAGACTGATTTGTCTACAGACACGGGAGGTACCTCATTTGAAAGAGATGGCTTCACGGTACACATCTGTCGGTCGTTCGCCTTTGATTCATACATACTAGTTCTGTAGAAACACCAGTCTCGTTATGTTTTAGCTACACCTCGTATTCGTAGACTCGTAAATAAAATAATTACTCCCCGACAAGAGATCAATTTAAACAAAATTTCAGGTTATTAGATGTAACATGTTATCTAACTGTCGCCAGATTATTACAATTAGGTAATTAAAATATCTGTAAAAATGTTATTAGATTGATTCGTAATCAACCGTAACCAGATCAGCAAAATAAATATTTCTTGATAAGATTTTGAATTGAATGCTTGGCTGCCTTTAACATAGAACGTCAATATGTATAATCTAACCATTTAAATATGATTCAGAAAAGATTTTTGCAATCCCATCGATCCCGGAAACCTGAAGGGTTATCAGTTTTCGTTCCGCAAATACAGGAATTTTAAAATTCTCACTATACTAACCTGTTCTTTGAAAAATAACATTTATTTATAATATTTTTTGTAGGCAATAAATGACGTTAAGATCTTTAAAAATCATTAGGTAAATTGCTAATTTGTACAAGTTCATTTTTCTTCCAATTAGTGATAAATTAGTAGTTTGAAATTATATCAATAAAAAACATGTAATTAAACCAATTTACTCGTTTACTTTATTAATTATTATCAATTTAGTAATAACTTGTCATTGTGTGTGTCATTCAAACCATCTGGCAGCTTTAAAGACATTTGCTTGGCTCAAAGCTAGCCCTGGGGCACATAACTCTAATGTAGGAGCAGATTCACTGTTAAAGGTAATGAAATTACTGACCAACTCGCTATAGAAGAGGCTCTGATATTATGCGAAACTGCCACCACTTGGCAGGTCAAAATATTCATTTAAATAACATACATTAAGAAGCTTCTAGAAATTCATGGAAACAAATTCGAACTAGTAACAGGCTTTCTGATAAAACGCGGCCCTTCTAGGTATTGCTCGCTAAAATGAAATAACTGGAATGAACATGGCAGTTTGAGGGAATGTTCCCGTTTTCTACAATACACTCCAGCAGGAAAAAGAACAATAGAGAGATGTGTCCTTCTAATTCTAGTAATGAAAACCATGGGAAGGAAGGATGTATATATACGAGTGGAGATCTTTGTTGAATAAATTATAAATCCTTCTTAAAAGAAGATAAAATTTTAGGGACCAACAACATGCATAAGAAGAAATATTTTTGACTTAGGCTTCTAATAAACTCATAAAGAGCTGTTCTTTGTGATTTTACGATCAATAGTGTTTAAGAAATTGAACCGATTTTGCAAGCTGATGGTGCAGCTAATGGGATTAGTTCAGGTTAATCTACCAGAAAATAAACAATTTTGGGAATCAAGTAAATAAACAAGTTTTCGAAAAATATAAAGAAAATGTGTTTCTGCTTAGTGTGGAAAATTCAGAGGCATGAAAGTCCTAAACACGTTCATAACATTATGATATATATATATATATATATATATATATATATATATATATATATATATATATAAATCAAGGTATAAAGAATCGTATAATACTCTCACATCTTTTAAACAAAAAAGAAAGAGTACCAACCGAAAATATCTAACGATAAGGATCTCATAATGAAAGTTTCCATAATTATGGAAATAATTGGAGCTTGTCAAGAACAAGAACTGTACTCATAGACATTAAATAATATCGAAGATATGAAAACTAAGTAAATACCAATATTGTGTTCAGGAAGTTCCTGCGGTGATCTCATTTCATTTTATCCAAAATTGATTCAATAAAATCCTAGATGGCGCTTATTATATATATGATAAATAAATTATAATTGTTCGGTTCCCTTCAAAATTGATATAGGAGAGTTTTCAGAGTCACAGAATACGAACGAAAGTTTTTTTTTAAATTAAATATGGCGGATCCAATATGGTGGACTACATATTTTTAATTTCCCTGATTTTGCCTAAAGCGGTATTGGAAGATTTTTGGGACTGTAGATTACGAACTTAAAATTAATTTCAGTATGGAGGCTAATTTTTCTAAAATTGTTATTAGCGGACTTTTTTGGAGTAATTTCTTAAAATTCAAGATGGTTGATTCAATATGGCTATTCCTTCTAAAGATCACAATTAGGAGGTTTTCAGAACCAAAAATTTATTCTGGTTCATAATAATTTGAGCTAAAATGTTAATTAAGTAAATCGAAGATGGTGCTTAAAAAAATTAATATTTTCTGATTTCTTCTAAAAACTGGTGTCAAATTATTAATCTAAAATTGATTTCCAAGACTAAATATAGCAGATTCTATATGGCGGATTAAAATTTTCACATTTACAATTTTATATCATGAATTTAAAAATTATTTTCTTAAAGTTCGAAATGAATAATCCAATATGCAGGATTAAGAAATTTACATCATTACATTTTTTGAGAAAAACCGAATTTTCTCCGAACTATGGTTATGTATAGAAAATATTTTTTTTACCTCATTTATGTTGGTTCTATTGTCTTGGATTACCTTTCCCATTTAAAATGAGATCTCTATTGCCTATATGCATTAATATTTATTATAGTTCCTACATAAATAGCAGGGGTTTTCAAGCGACTGCTCTTAAAATAAAGTCATTATATGCATAAACTATGAACCAGTATACTTAAATTGAATCATATAACTTAAACACATAATCGCTAAACCATAAGCCCTTAAGATAATAACTCTAAACCTAATAACCTAATAACTCATTAATCCTAAACCTATAAACCCTAAACCCATAAGCCATAAATTTTTAAATCTTAAACCCATAATATTTCAACCCATAAACTCTAAATTCATGAAACCTGATATTCATTTAGTGATTCTTACTAACATTCGAATTCGTTCCTTGTGAAAAAGCCTTAACTCCAATAAGATAAATCATTTTGATGGAGAAACATAATATTAACCTAAGATATCGCTAAAAAAAAGCCTATTTTTGGTCATTCGACCTCAAATGTCTCAAAATGTTGACATGATGGAATAATTCTAACGCCAGATTTGATTCAACTCACAAAATTACTTCATAAATACCTTCTATTATTTAAGAAACTGAATCTTGCAGATGGGTGTAACTTTTTTTTTGAAAACAATTAAAAAGAATAAAATCTAGGGATTTTTTTCTCATGAGTCCGCCCTGAACCCAGATGCACTGGGGCCAGTATAGGCCTATTGTTCTCACCCTTGCATAAAACCATTCTCTTAACTTAGCCTCCTGAGTCACTTTGTACAAATTAGCTAAGAAATGAATATGTATCTCCTTCAGTTCCAGTTTGGTTGATCGGAAAGTGTATTGTCCTGTTCTATCTAATGACTCGCAATCGCATATGATGGGCCTTACAGTTTCCTTAACCTAACCATAGAGTCTGCAGCTAAAGTTTCCATTGTATAGATTCTTTTTCTGCAGGTGAACTTTGACGGTCATGTACCTCGTCATTATTCCTGTAATTACCCTTAGTTAAACCGAAGCTGTTTGAATTCGTAATGGCGATCGGTCTCAAATGATTTGTAGCAATTGTATGATGTAAAAGGCCCAACGAGGTCTAGACATTGATGATCAAGTGTCACCACTTTTTATTCATTCATTCAATAGTTACCCTTAGATGGTTTCTGCTCGTTTGGAGTAGTTTCCTGGCTCATTTCGGGTCAGGATTCCTTATAAATAACCTGCTATAGTTATTGTGATTTTTTTGTTTAACGGTTTCTCATGCCGCACACTTTGGCATCCCAAGAGCGGGTTCTTGATCAATATATTGAGATGATAAGTCCGCTGTCGTTAGCTCATCAGCTTTTTCATTTTCATGTATTTTCATGTCCTGGTGTTCTCCGGGCATAACTCTGTTATGTTTTGCCACTGTTGCTAATTCATTATGACATTCCTAGACCAATCTAGATAATTCCTTTTGATCTTTGAGAGCCTTCAGGACTGTTAGCATAAATGCAGATCGGGTTTCCTTTGTAAGCTTTCATTTTTATCCCGCCTGCACTTGCAAAACTGCATATATTTCTACCTAAAATATAGTTGGGTATTTTCCCAAGGGAAAAATCATTTCTCTTCTTGGTTGTAACTCATATATCCTAGCTCTGGTACCCTCTGTGGTCTTCAAACCATCAGTGTACCAGATAAGTGTACCAGAACATGGTTCCGGTTTAACTTAGTTACTTACCCTTCTGCCTCTATAATTACCTCGTATAGTATATTATAACAGTAGCCCGACGTCATATGGTCAGTGTCAATTTCCACCTCAGAGCTCTTGATTTTATTACATAAAGTTTCATATCCTGTCATCAGCATTTGCGACGTTGAAAGTGAGTGGCGTGGCTGGCAAAAATTTAGGGATAGTCAATGGACAGCTCTTATAAAAGACAAAAAATAGGTATGTGTGATTGTTCTGTTCATTAAAAACTGCTGCACTTGAAACATTACATTTCCATATAAATCGCAAATTGCCAAACAAAACACAAGCGTGAAATAGCAACTGAATATTAACTCTAAAATTAGGATTAAGCGACTTTTTAAACATGTGTCATGAAATAATATTTTTGCCACGAAATTCAAATAATAATGTTCGTAGACAAAAGTTACTCAAAGCCCAGTTGGAAAAACAACATTTGTTTCATTCTATATATAAATAAACCTAGTTTAATAACTTTTTTGCTGTTGAACATGAAGCTGTTAACTTAAAAATGTGTCAATTTCTACGCAATTTTCAATAAAACTGTTTAATTTCTGTTAGTCAGTGTAATTATTTTCTACGGATGTTACACCACTGCCTTCTGAAAATTATGCAACAAGAAACCACTGCTTGGCTGATTTATTTTTAAATAAGTTTGGCGTATTTGCATGTCTACTTACAAACAAAGGAATACAGTTATGTAAAATAGTTGCAGTCAATTTTTTAATGCTATTTCCGCCTAGTTAAAAAAAATTGCAGGTTGAGGTACTCATAATAAATGGCATTGTATTTGATAACCTCCTTCTCTCATGCAAATTTTTAAGACAATGGCTAGTATAGAAAGAAAAAATACCTTGATCTTTAGGAACCTTGTTTTTTTCTTTATTGTTTTTTTTTGGTCTGCATATTTGACTGCTAATCCAATCAGAACATTTAAATGTTTTTCTGGTTATTATAATATGATAGTGTGTACGCCAATGTGTTTCCACGTTAGAAACATTCACTTTTTTGTTAAGAAAGCTAGCCATATTTTCTTTTTCGAAAGGCTCTGTTTGGTTCTTTGTTAAGTCATACTTTTAAAACAGTTGATTGCAATATAATGTTGTTTCAAGAATCAAAATATTTATTATAGTATTTATTTAAGATAATAAATGCTTCTTCTTTAGGGCTTCAAACTTAATTCGCCCTCTCTCTGTTTGCGTCTCCTACATCAAATCTTTAGTTTCCTTTATCTTCTTCCCTTCTGCTATTCATTCCCTGATCAATGGTGTGGGACAGAATAGGCCGAATCATTTTATCTCTTCTATTTATCAGATCATTAAATAAATTTTTTTAGCTCCACTCAACACTTCAAAGTTTCAGGACATTTTAAGATAAAAATATTTATCTAGAAATATGGTGTGGTGAAAATATTCATCTTAAAATTATTAGCAACTAGCGACCCACCCTATCTTCGCTCGGGAGTTGTTATTTTAGTACCGGTCACCGGTAACCACGTATTTTACGAACACGCTTTATTTAAAACAAATTTTTAAATTAAAAAAATATATATATTATAGGAAATATTAAAGAATTCAGCACTTAATTCTAGACCATATATCTCTTAGCCAATATTGTATAAATATGAATGTGAAGTGCAATCAGGGGCATCCCAATTTAGACACTCGAAAAAAGGTCATTTTTTCATTTTTAGGCGATTTCCATAATAAAGGGTGTTTTTTTTTATAGAGGTATAGAACTTGTAAATGGAATAAAACAAAGATGAATTTTTTAAATTGACATGAAATTTACTTTATTCGAAAGATAACCATCTGGCATTATAATTTAAATATGACTTCTGGCATATGACCGCCACGGCTGGCTCGGACGTAGTCTAATATGGAGGTCCAATTTTCGATGACTTTTTCCAACATTTGTGGCCGCATATCGGCAATAACGCGGCGAATGTTGTCCTCCAAGTGATCAATCGTTTCGGGCTTATCGGCGTAGACTAGCGACTTCACATATCCCCACAGAAAATAGTCTAGCGGCGTTAAGTCGCACGATCTTGGAGGCCAATTCACGGGTCCGAAACGTGAAACTATGCGGTTACCAAACGTTTCATTCAATAAATCAATTGTGGCACGAGCTGTGTGACATGTTGCGCCGTCTTGTTGAAACCACAGCTCCTGCACATCATGGTTGTTCAATTGATGAACGAAAAAGTCAGCAATCATGGCTCTATAGCGGTCACTATTGACTGTAACGTTCTGACCAGCATCGTTTTTAAAGAAGTACGGACCAATGATTCCACCAGCCCATAAAGCACACCAAACAGTCAGTTTTTTTGGATGTAACGGTGTTTCAACATACACTTGAGGATTATCATCACTCCAAATACGGCAGTTTTGTTTATTGACGTATCCATTCAAATAAAAGTGAGCTTCATCGCTAAACAAAATTCGCTTATGAAAATCGGGATCAACGGCAATCTTGTTTTGGGCCCATTCACCGAATCTACGCCTTGCTAGGTGATCGTGTGGCTTCAACTCTTGCACGAGTTGGATTTTGTAAGCACGCAAACTAAGATCTTTCCGTAAAATCTTCCATAAAGTGAATGGACACATATCCAATTCCTGTGCACGATGGCGGATAGACTGATTCGGGTCTTCCTCTACGCTACGCTCTACAGCAGCAATGACTTCTTCTGTACGCACTGTATGACGTCTCTGTGGATGCATATTATCTTTTAGAGTAAACGTGGTGCAAAAACGTTCCATAGTTAATCGAATTAATTGCTCTAATAGACGATTATGTTGACCGTAAAATGGACGTAGTGCGCGATACGTATTTCGAACAGAACCACGATATTCAAAATAAATTTGTACAATTTGGAAGCGTTGTTCAGGCGTAAGTCTATTCATGTTGAAATGCCAAACCAAACTAAACATAAATCACTTGACAGCTGACAAAATGGCCGCCAGTTAAAAAAGTGTTGCCAACTTAAAGTTTTATACCTCTATAAAAAACACTCTTTAGATATCATTCTAATTATTTTTAGGCTATATTGAAAAAATCGGTACTTTAACATGGAGTGTCATAAAAAGGGATTTAGCTGTGCTGGTTCATCCCAAACAAAAAAACAAAATAGTTTCATTATCAGTATACTTGTGGCTATTGACGATAGTAAAATTATGAATTTTCATGCAAAAATAACAAAATGGCGAATGTTTGAAATAAAAATTTGCAAAAATAGGGGTCTTTTTTTTATATTTCATGCTGAAAAAACTCTTAAATATGAATCTATTGCCTTAGTTTTACTACTTGGCATAGCCATAATGTCTAAAATACAGAGTTAAAATTTGGAGAGGATCCGGCCAATGCTTTTTCAAAGTTAGCACCACATGCAAAAACGTTGTTTCGAGAAAAAAGTATTAATGTTTTTTTATGGAAAATTAGCGATTCCTTCTACTTCTTAAAGCTCATATTCTTATGTTCTAGTATTCCTTCGCTGGATTCTGAACAGTGTTGCCAACCGATCTAATGTAAAAAATCAGCAAATCGTGTCGGCAAACATCGATACATTACGGAAAAAATCGGCAGTAAACTTTTAAACGTATTTTTCTAAACAAAACATAAGATTTTTAACAAACAATGTAATATTTAACACAGCAAAAAAGAAATAAACTGCACATCCATTTGTAATGTCACAAAACACATAATAAATGCTATATATATATATATATATATATATATATATATATATATATATATATATAGCATTTGCCGAAGGATATCGTAAACATTAGAGATCAAAAACAAACCTACTACTTAGAAACATAAGACTTGCTTCGCCTAAACACAACTGTTTCTTTTTTTTCAAAAATTTGCCATATCTTTTGAAAAAGATTGAATTTTGTCAGTACTTCCTAAAATTCACCATTCTAGATTATGTGTTATGATTTACTATATCAATCTTTTAACCTAACTTTAACTTTTCATTTATTCAGTGAACGCGAAAATTTTTCCGACTCTTTTTACACAAAGTATCCAGAAATTACACACCCAAACCATTTCTAAAAAACACTTTATAATTCATTCAATAGTTACTAAGAAAATCGCGCATAGACAGGCGGGGCGAAAGACTTTGTTTTGTACTACGAGGGTAGTCTGAAAAGTTTCCGACCTAACGAACAAACAAAATTTATTTTTATTTTTCAACATAGTCGGTCACCTTGTAAGTCCATATACTTCGTCCAGCGATGCTCTCATCTCTTTGTCCCATCCAAATAGTAGTTGGCGCCTTTCTCTGCAAAATAGTTGTTTACGATGGTGATGACCTCTTCATTCGATGAAAATTTCTGTCCTCCGAGCACAACTTTTAGCCTAGGAAACAAAAAAGTCTCTCGGGACTAGATCTGGTGAGTACGGAGCGTCATCAATGAACAATTCGTAGATCTTCGCCATGGTAACTACTGAGATGTGAGACTACACATTGTCTTGGTGAAACTAATTTTTTTTTCTACCAATGTAGTGTTTTTTCTGCAATTTCCATTTTTAACTTGCCAAGTAATGACGCTTAGTATGCTCCTGTAATAGTTTTTCCTTTGTCAAGATAATCTATTAAGATAACTCCATGACTATCCTAAAAAACAGTCCCCATCACTTTCCTAACCGAAGAAACAGCGTTAGTTTTTTTTTGGAATCAATTCTTCCTTCGCAATTCACTGTTTTGACTGTGTTTTTGTTTGAGGTGAAATAGTATATTCAAGCTTCATCTACAGTAATTAATCTGCGCCAAAACTCTGATTTGTTGCACCGAAACTGCGCCAACAAAGTTTTGCAAGCGTTCATCTGATCACTTTTTAATTCAGAGTGAGCAATCGCAGCACCCTGCGCGCGATCAGCTTTCTCATCTTAATTTTTGTTCAATATGTAACAAATACGTTCTTTAGATATGTTCATAGTCTTTGCTATCTCTCTAACCTTAAATAGACAGTTATCTAGCACCATTTGGTGAAGTTGAGCGATGTTGTCGTCAGTGGTTGCAGTTTTTGGCCGTCCCAAAAGTTCATCGTCACTTGGGCTGATATAGCCACATTTAAATTCAGCTGCCCAAAGGTTCACGGTGATAAATGATGGAGCAGAGTCTCGGTACACAACACCCAACTCGTTTTTAATTTGCGTAGGTGGATTACCTTTCAAAAATAAATATCTAATGACAGCTCAACACTCGATTGTGTTTATTTTCACAAAAATACTCCCATTAACTCACTAAAATGCCTGTCAATGCACAACAGTTCGTGCAAAATGGCTGAAATCATTGTAAGTACATGATGAGGCCGGAAACTTTTCAGACTACCCTCGTATGTAGTGAACATATTTTAAATTCACCATAATTCTCATTTAACTTTTTAATTATCTCAATTTGAGTTTCCTATTAATTACAAATTAAATTTAATGGCTTTATTCAATAATATTCTTTGTCACCAATAGAATCTGTCAATGACCTTAAGACTTGTTTCGATAAAAACGAAAGAGAAACCTACCTAACCGTTTCACTTTCAGAACAACAAAATGAACGTATATCGCCTGGGGATATATTTACCAATACAAAGCTCCTTCCTTATATGGGTGCCATACTATGGAAAAATGAGGAGGAAGCCTTAAAATATAATTTAATAAGGAAAGTATGTTATTAAATGGGTCGAACCGAACTGAATACATTTATACAGTAGCGCTCAAAAGTATTTTGATTTTAAAACTCACTAAAAATGAATAATGCAATACTTGAATCAACAATATTATTTATTTTATGAAATCTTCTTTACAGTTTTTAATAATGAATTTCTTAAAAATTGAGTAGAATATGCAAAAATTATAATAGCGAAGGATCAAAAGTATTTTGATGTTACAAATAATTTTAAGATTATGTATTAAAAGATATAATCTCTGTCAATATCAATATTTTGTTGAATATCCATTGGCCTGAAACGATTCAATAGGGATCGTATTCCATTTGTTTTTCAGCGCTTCGTATATAGCTTCCGTATTGAAATAATTTCGGCATCTTACTCGACGATCTAACTCAGCCCACAAATGCTCTATAGGGTTTAAGTCGACAATTTGACTTGGCCAGTCTAGAATATTGGTCTTTTCACGTGCTTTGGATCACTATCATGTTGAAAAAACCATTCGGATCATCATATCTTTTGTTTGTAAGACTTTTAACATACTTTATTTCATCAGATAACGCTAAACTAAATTTGCTTTCATCCCTCTTTAATATTGTAAATCGTTGAGCTCGTCCATGATCTTTTTGATTGGTCGTCATCCATGTAATCCGGTCTTTTAGACTATTTTTTACCATTGAAATATGAATGTTTATGTTATAATTTTCTTGAAATTCATTCTTAATTGTCACAACAGACTTACAGACATCAGTAGCAGATAATTTTTTTATTAAGCTATCTTCTTTAAAACATGTTTTTCGAGCGACAACTTCTAGGTTTATTTTCCACTGAATAACGTTTATTATAAATTTTATTGCACGTACTAACAAGCTGCCGAGACACCGTAAAATGCTAAGCGACTTCTATTTGTATATTTCCTTTCTTTAAGGCAGTTATAACAGTTTTTTTAACTTACTGGAATATTTATTATGCTTAGGCATGTTAAATAAATATAAGTGTAACGATAAAACAAAGCTTCAGGACTATAGGGACTTCATAGAATACCTACAAACTAAACAAACAAGATGAAACTCGATCTCTTTGAGCAACATCGGCACGTCGATAGTTAAGATATATATTTATTGTTTTGAGTTACGTGAGACTAAGATAATGCAAAATTTTGTGATGTTACTGAAACTACGTAAATTACTTAAAGACATATATATATATATATATATATATATATATATATATATATATATATATATATATATAAAGTCGGCGCCACAAGAGTTGAAAGGAATTTTTAAATCAATTGTAGGTGGATATTGGTATTTTTTCCATATCATTATATTGTATACGTGACTTTTGATGTGTTCTCTATTTCTTTCTGTTGTTCAATTAGTTGAAGTGTATTCCTGTAGTATGCAGGTATATTTAAATTAGGTATATACATAAAAAAATAACTGAGTATTTTTCCTTCTCCTTCTTCGGGTGCCATCCCCTATCGGAGGTTGGATATCATCATTGCCACTTTCACTCTATTTGCCGCTACTCGGAAAAGTTCTACTGAGCTACAGTTGAGCCACTCTCTGAAATTTCTCAATCATGAAATTCTTCTTCTTCCGACATTTCTTCTTCCTTCTATTTTACCCTGCATGATCAATCTAAGCAACTCGTATCGTTGGCCTCTCATTATATGTTCAAGATATTGCAGATTCTTTATTTTTATGTTGGTAATTATTTCATAGTTTTTGTCCATCGCTACGTAGGTTTAAAACGAAGCGAAAGCAAATTTCGTTATGGTATAATCTCATTGAATTCCCGCGTTTCCGTATCAATATGCGCCTCTTATAAAGGAACAAAATTTATTGTTGTTATCCACTATTTTGCCCAGCGTATTCGTCAAAAGTCACACTAATGGGGTTAGATCAGGCAATCGAGCGAGCCAAACCATTAGTTCAAAACCACCAATCCTTTTCACCTGGAAGTGAACGTTTACCCAGTTTGTCAGTCGTCCTGTAGAGTAAGTAGGACATCCTGTTGAAAAATAAGGCTTCTTCTGAACTCTAAATGTTCATCGTCCTGTTCGGTCATAACAGAAATGGTTAAAATTTCCATAGACTAATTTCGATTTAAATTCTCTACTCTAATTATTCTATAATACATTAAGCTGTCGAATCAAACATTAACTTTTTTCAATTTTTGACTGAGTGGCAATCCTAAAATTTGGATATTCCTGCGCCCAGTACTTATACTCCCTGGAAAATAGACTTTCGTCAGTAAGAAAAATGTAACATTGATTTTTTTTGCTGGAATGTGTTTATTTCGGCATCCTATGAAACATATCTCGATGGTAACTCTGAAAAACCTGTACAAAAAAAATGGCGGACCAAAAATGGCAACGATTTTCGGTTTTTTTGAGTTTATCTCGAAAAGTAAAAGTTGTATTGAAAAATATTTCAAACAAAAGTTGTAGAGAATTAAAAAACCTATCGACTCGTAGAATGTAAGTTATAGCTGGCGCCACTAGTTATCGAGATATATTTTTTTCCGGCAAAATTTATGGTTTTGGTTTTTTTTTAAAAAAAAAGACATTTATTTTACAAACTATCGATTTAAAATTTCACATAAATATAGGTTTCTCATTCTAAAAAAGTATGTTAAACCCGGAATCTGTGAGTTTTTTATTTTCCGAGAAATTCGATGTCAAAGTTTAAAATTCAACCTCAATTTTCCGCTTTCCTAGTTAAGATACAATGCTCAATTTTAATGGAAGTTGTTTGTATTGTTTTATATTTTGAAGATCTATTAAAAAAAAATTTTTTTTCAGTCGTGAGTCGAGAAATTTTGCAAAAACCAAATTTTGCATCAAAAAAATTGCGATAACTTTTTACCGGATGGAGATAAAAATTTTTTAATACGTGCATTGGATTTAGATGTATCATTTCCGATCTCAAAAAAAAAAATTTATTTTGGATGAAAAAAAGTTTTTTTTTCAAAAATTCATAATGGCGTGGCAAATGAATATTAAGGGTTCAAATTTGCAGAAGATGCTTTTTAATGCTTGTGCTTTACCTGTGAATTTTTTGGATCCAAGAAATACACTTCCATATGATTTGTAAACCTTCGAAAATTGGGCCGAATCCAATCGAAAATAGCTGCTTCAGGCCGCTGTGAGCGGGTTGCCATAAACAGCTCTTTTTTGATCTAATTTCCATGGAGTACTACAGGTTTGCGAAGAGACTCCCCATTAGTGGTAAAAATTGCCTCGTCGGAAAATAAAATGTTTCTGTGAAAGAATCTATTAATTAAAATTTTTTCATCCAGTTAAAACAAAACTCCAAACATTTTTGAATATTTTGAACACCCTATATATATTATGATAACTAATCAGTGTTTTTAAAATCCGAAAGCAACAAAACTTTTTATCAAGAATGACTTTCTTAGAGTTCGGCACCTTATCTGTGGACACACTATTTAATGGGAAGTGGAACCCGAGTTGAAATCCTCGTAACTTATCCCTTTATAGATTATGAATTTATTTTTGCTAGAAATCCCTATTATTCCTAATTAAAAGTCAGCTAATTAGAATGTAGTATACGTATAATTAGCCAGATTGCTTCGCTTTAATTCTACGCGTCTAATTGTCTTAATGGCCGCAGCGATGCACGCGTTCAAAGAGATAAGGCGGCTATTTGGAGCACGAAAAATATATTACGAAAAAGAATTGTTTTTAATTAGAAAAAAACAATTAACACATCGGATCGTTGAATAGCACGGCGTTAAAAAATCACGTGCACGAATTTGTGTAATTTTATTTAAAACAACGTTACTAAGTAATATTGATTTTATATTGCGTTACCAATATATTTCTGCCTTAACCTTTAGAGAAAGACAACAAATGTTGCCTATATATATATATATATATATATATATATATATATATATATATATATATATATATATATATATATATATATATTCTTGATTCTTGAACCATAGATTAGATCATTTTTCTTTATTTTGTCTTTTCTTGGGTTTAGGTTCTATATTTAACAAAAATGCAAAACAAATTGACGTTTCGCCCTTTATTTAAGGCATTTTAAAAATTTTTTCTTCCTAAAAATATTTTTATATAATTAAAACATTCACATAAAAACATATCTACAATTTTAAAAAACAAACAAGACACTTTAAAAACAGTATTTAAATTTTTAAAATTTTTAAAAATACTTAATTTTACTGGTACATACCTTGACATTTTGTTACCCTATTACTAAATAAAATTCAAACTTTACATCGTCTACTGAGGATATATGGAATGCGAATGTGTTTTATTTTTTTTATATTCTTTATATTTTACAATGCATAAAAAAACAAATAAGGTATACGTTTAGTTTTATGTTTAAGAGGATTTTTAATTTTTGATTCTTATTTGACAGGATCGAATACTTAATATTTTTGTTTAAATTAGGCTTGTGTAAATGTGGCTCAAATTTCCCATATCTGTTCTATCTTTAACAGTGTTTTTATCTTTTTAAATTTCAATCATTTCCTTTATCTGTAATTTTTGGTAATTCATATCTTTGTTTTTTATTGTGGTACTGTTATAATCAAAAGTATTTTTTTCGTCCTGTGTGTGTTTGTTTAACGCTGTTGAGGCGTTTTTCGTATATTTATGGCCATTTAATCTGTTCTTCAGCAATTGGCTCGTCATGCCTATATATTTTTTGGGACAATTTGTGCAAGGGATCTTGCTTTATGCCACTGGAATCATAAATTTAGCGTTTTGAGTTTAGAGACGACTGGAAAATCTTCTCCTAGACTTATTGAAACAATCCGGTTGTAAGTTTCGTGCCAGTTACCAACTTTTTGCAGGGGCGCGCGCAACCAGCGTGTCCTAGAAATGTTCAATGTTCTCCTTTCAAGCAGGTAAAGAATATATACAAAGAGTTTATTTCCTGCAGGCACTATTCTGGTTCTCCCTCCAGATCGCGTTTCAATCACTTTATAGTCTCGTCAGTAGAGCTGTATCGAAGTAAGAGCAACATTCGCAGGAAACATAAAATATAAATTCTGAGACATGTCGGCAGGATATTAAAACATGCCGACTAAGAGAGAGAGACAGAGTTGTATTTGCAGGAAATAAGTTATATATATATATATATATATATATATATATATATATATATATATATATATATATATATATATATATATTCTTTCCCTTATCTCCTTGAAAGGAGAGTATCAATGCATATAGGCAACTATTCAAACACGGCAGAAAAAAGGTTTATTTATATTTTCCTGAAACCTTAAAAAATATGTATTAGACACACATTATGGTAGGGCTGCGTAGCAGTTTTAGTTTTTTCTACAATTCCGTGAGATACGAGGGTAATTTGATTAGTAATTTGGTTCACATATTAATGACGGCGCTAGCGTCATCTGTATATGTAATTATAATGTTTCCTTCCTACGAATAAGTAATCTGTGATCTCAAGTCATTTTGACACCAATTCGTTGTTTGATAATTCAGGTTAGTTCAAATTTCATACATGGAGTGACTACCCTTCCTATTAATCTGTTCGACTTTGGGTAAATGAATTTAAGCATGGCAGAACAAGCATCGATTATGCATTACGTCATGGCGCACCGAAATCAGTGATACCCCAAAATCATCTATAAAGTTCATTATTTGGTTTTAGTCAAAGTGTGTAATTTAGTAGAGTACAAATATCTCAAATGAGCGGATTCACGCCATTTTGCACAATGAATTGCACATGAATTCCTCATTTACTCACTCTAGAGCTAAAGCGAACATTGACCGACAATTTCAAGTATTTGAGAATAATCCAGAGGAATTTTTGGTCGTTTAATGACAGTAGATACACCACTAACTCTCGAAAACGATACAGCAGTCAAACAATGGATCGTACAAGGTGAATTGGTTCTATCCGCTGGAAAGGTGATAGTGTCAGTTTTTTATGACACATAAGGAATCCTCTGAAGACTACTAGCATCGCTTTTGGATATATTAAAGACTATAACAGTTAAAAAGAGACTGAAAATAGCCAAAAAAATGGTATTGTTTCACCATAATAACATTTAAACCGTGTCGCTGAGCAAAAATTAGAAGAGCTGCGATTTGAACTTCTTCCCCATTCTGCCTGTTTATCAGATTTAAATTCTTCCGACTATCGTCAATTTCCAAACTTTCCCAGCAGAAGGAAAATTTGAGTCATACAGAAAGTAAACAAATATTTGGAAAGCATCGAATTAACTCGTTTCCGCAAAGAAATCTGGAAGCTCGAGAGATCTTGGAACTGTCTCGAAAAATAAAGTACGTTACGAAACTCGATATGTTTTCTTTAATAAGAAACCATTTTAGTTATCAAACCACCCTCGTATTTATTTGCATTATTGAAAACCTATTCTACGAATACATAGCTAGTATATATTTAACCCTTTAGAGACACCATTGTTTTTACTTTTCTGCAAACATCGAGATTAGTTTCCTCTGAAAGCCTTACACTTCTTGGTTTATCTTCCACCGATTCCATCCCCCATTTTTCACCAAACTCATTCACAACACTTCATAAAACTCAAGATAATGAATTAAGCAAACACTTTCAGTTGTTTCTGTAATAGATATAGATATTCTTTTACTTTTATAAGCCGTAGTATAAACATAGAAAAAGTATTCGTCAATGGTATAAAGATAATATAAATATTTATTTAAAACAACAACACTCTTCACTTTTTTTTTGCTTTAATCATAGATTGGTTCAAAAGAATAAAGATGTAATAAATTTAAACACTTGTTAAATTGAAATCAAGTTTCAAAGCCTAAATTTTGCTGTCTTGGAAACCTTTTAGAGAAAAGGTAATTGTAAAATAATATTTATTTTAAATTTGATTTAAGGGTCTCTTAACGTCAGCTAAACAGATTGGCTTCCAATTTTGTTCTTTTTCCTGTTAAGAATTGAAGACTCCGTATCAGTAGATAGATATTTCCTGTAGATTCTTTTAAAAAGTGACTGCATTTTCTTTAAAAAAATCAATCTAAAATATTTCAATTTACCATTAAGGAGTAAAGAAACATGTTTTAAACAAAACGCATAGGAAAATTTCACACTTTTTATAGAAATACCCATATATAAACATTTATTGTTATTTTAAATAATCACATTTTTAAAACAAGATTTAGGTTTTTGTTCTTAACTATATGTTGCTTTTTATCAACAACCGTGCCTGTTAGCAATGTTCATGTGCAACGTACTCGGTTGCCCTTGAAATTTTTTATGCACAATACCATAAAACATGTAGAAATGATGAAATTATTAATATTAAAAAGATTGCGTTTCGCAAGGCAAAAAAGATTAATCAGTTATGCTCCTTGCGTTTATTATTAAGTACCTTTGCTTAGAACAATTTTGAAGAAGTATCTTCTATATACAGGATGTGGAGAAATAAATTTTACTAACGATTCAACCAACATATTATTTTGAAAAAAAAAGTTCCTTAAAACATGTATCCAAATCTTCGAACATACCCCTGTAGAATTAGCATAACGTCAGAACTAGGGCCCGGTTGTTTGAACGCTGAATAACGTAATAATATTTTTATTTATATTTGAAAAAGTGTTGATAAACAGTACATATTTCATTTCTTGGTACACACATACCGATTTTATCATATCCTTTTCTAATTGCATTATTTAAACGAATATCAGTGATAATCGGTATGTCCATTCCAGAATACATAAAAGTATGAATTTATGGTTGCCTAAATTATTATTATTGTTATTTTCACTATGTAAACAATATCTAACAATATTTACCGATAAAAATAAATGTTTAAATTATGTTTTTGTTAATATTAATTGCAAACTTCGCATTTATAGTAATTTCTAACACTTAAAAACACTACAAAGAGTCACGACAAACAATTAAACTGAAAAAAAAAGATAAGTAAACATGTTTATATCTGTCAAACATTAAAAAAGCCTCTCCCCCACCGACCATAAACAGCCTTCAAACAGATCTATTGTTGTTTAAATCTACAGGGTATGATCGAAGCTTTTTATTATAGAATTCACGTGATGTGATCATTGCTTTTATTAAATCAAATACCCTAAATGTATTTGCAAACCTGGTATTGTCTTATTTTAACCATTTTTCCCGATTATGTAGAAAACTTTTCACAAGATAGGTCTTCAAAAATGCAACTGAAAAATTCATATTATAACGGTTTAACGGTTGGAGTGACCTTAAAGTACACAGTGAGCATGGCAGCTCATTTTTGCATAGGTGTGTAGCGGGTGGATACTCCTTACAATCCCGGTAAGGATACTCCTTACAATCCCGGTAAGGATAGGTCTGCTTCAGGGATGCGCCCCTGCCTACGCAAGCTCTGATGACTCTCCCCTCCCCCTCTCCTCCCGGGGAGATATTCGGATCCTTACCCTCCCCCACAAATCCTATCCACCACCCTCAAAAGTACCACCCCCCATCTCCCAACCATATATCTTCCAACCCGCACTTAGCCAGCGTGAAAGATTACGGCTAAAACCCTGCAATATGGTGATTTTAAAAACATCTGGAAGTGAACCCCAGGTGGGTAGAACAAACAATGTCAAATCCCATACCTTAGATAAGGTCTGCCTCAAGGATTCTGGGGGGCATAAATTCACCCTCACCGACCCCAATTATCTCAAATCAAAAGCAAAATCGTAAAGGGAAAAATTACCTATGCGTTGCTACATATAACATTCGAACCATGACCTCCGAAAATCTCCTCCTTGAACTAGAACAAGAAATAAAACATATCAAATGGGATATTCTGAGCCTACAAGAAACACGCTTAAAACAAGAAAAGTGTTCAACGTTAAAAACAGGACATGTATTATATCAGAGTTCTTCTGAAACACAACAAAATATCGGTGGACTAGCTATCCTAAATCACGACTAAAGTGGCAATGGGCGGGGCACATAGCTAGACAACAGCCCGTTAGGTGGACGAGTAAATTACTGCAATGGCGACTGCGAGAAACGAACCGAAATCATGGCAGGCCACAACGCAGATGGGTAGATGATATAAGACTGGCTCCAGAAGGCGAGACACAGATCTCAGTGGAGGACTATTGGGGAGGCTTATGTCCAGGAGTGGACATCAATGGGCCGAGGAAGAAGAAGGAGTCGTGAGTGCAATAAAAACAATTTCAAACTATCTTTGTGTCTTTAATAGAGGGCGCCACTCAGTTTTATAAGGTTAAAAACTGAAAAAACATTTAGTCATATGTTGGAAACTTCAATAAAACCCAAGTATGTATTTCTGCTATGTACCCAAATCTATTGTTTCAATTATGTTAGGAAAATAGTTCATGAGGTATAAGCTTTTCTAGACCTATAATAAAAGTCATAATTCGACTTAGCCTCACAACTATAAATAATATTATATAACATTAAAAAAAAAACTTCGTAAAGCTGAAGATGTCATTTAGGTTATCAGTCTTCCTCTAGGTATTTTTCCATTAAAAAAAAAATATAAATACAAAATAGGTAATTTATGCCTGACCACTACTGGAGTCGATAGCATCTGCTGCCTTTCTCAAACCTGCTACTACTAAAATCTCACTCTAGGTTCTTCAAAATCTCCTCTTCACAGGAATCAAATAATGAACACATTAGCTTTCCTACAACCAACCAGCCAAACTCCACTGGGCACAAAAAGGGGTGAATATGGTAATCCAAACTAGATACTGTAAAAATAATAAAAGGAGGTGGAAGATGAGGTGCGATAAGTCTGGAGTAAATCAAGAACAATGTGAGAAAATACTCCACCTTTTTACATAATATCACTGGTTCCTCCAAAACGAGAAATCTCAAAAATGCCTCATGGTCACATCAAAGCCGAAATCAAAATTTCAAAATCTCAAATGTCATTTTTACAACTTTCTTCCTCAATTAATTATGGCATTTGCTACTTAGTCACAGAGCTCACTGTTCTATTTCAAAAAATACTCCGCACAACGTCAGTACCCAACGAATGGCGGAAAAGCATCACAATTCCGATCCACAAAAGAGGATCAAAGAAACAACCCGAAAATTACAGGGGAATCAGCCTACTGAATAGTTCAGCCAAATTGTTAACGAAAATACTGTCACAACGGATCGTAGACAAGTTAGGGGCGTGCGAAGAACAGCAGGGCTTCCGGAATAACCGCTCTACTATCGACGGTATATTTATTATCAGACAGCTGGTTGAAAAATCTATCGAATACGATAAACCGGTGTTCATTTGTTTTGTGGACTTTACACAAGCGTTCGACCGAGTCAAACTGGAACACATAACAGAATTACTGCGAAGAAAACAAGTAGACGAAGCAATCATACGCACAATATACGAACTGAATTCCAAAAACACCATGGTAATTAAAACAAATAACACTCTAACAGAGGAAATCCCTCTATCCATAGGAATAAGACAGGGTGATAGCCTAAGTCCAACACTTTTCAATGTAATCATGGACGAAATCATTGATGAGGTAAAAAGCACAAATATTGGGTACCCAATGGGACACAACACCGTTCAGATTATATGTTTTGCAGACGATGTTGCCTTGACAGCAGATAGCGAGGACAACTTACAAAGAATGCTTTTCCATCTCAATCGAA